>CAUYON010165737.1:0-33737 GCA_963573935.1 Arctocebus calabarensis
ACTTGAAGAGAAACTTCTCTGAAGAAGACAGGCGCACGGCCTACAGACATATGAAAAAATGCTGGGAGGATAATCGGTGGCACCACACCTACGGTGCATCTTACAAGGCTACATGTGAAATTTACTAGGTGTAGAATATAAATGTCTTAACACAATAACTAAGAAAATGCTGTGAAGGCTATGTTAACCAGTTTGATGAAAATATTTCAAATTGTATATAAAACCAGCACATTGTACCCTATAATTGCATTAATGTACACAGCTATGATTTAATAAAAAAATTTTTTGAGGTAATTTGCAATGTAGCAGTAGATAATTAATATGCCATCATTTTAGTTAACTCTTCTTTCAAAAGAGTCCTTTTCTATCTTAGTACCTTTAGGTGGGGTTCATGATTTGCTTACCTTAGCTCACATTTTGTACCTAGAAAAATAATATTTTAGTAGATTATCTTTAACTACCTTGGAAAGGGAAGCTATTTCTTACAAGCAATGGAAGATATTTATCATTTTTCTCCTTCCTAGCAGTTTGATCCTATCTTTTCAAAACTTTCTCTAACTCCTATAGCACCTTAATCTGACCTACATGATTTATCTTTTGTTTTCTTATTTTCCTAAATTTTCCCTATATTACTGCATATCCATCAGGCTAGACTGGACTGTCTATGTGGTGTAGTGGCTGTGACTTAATTTGGGCCTCTGAGCCAAGGTAACCATGAGTTACTTGATTATTGAGCCATATTTGTTTGGCTATTGCTACCTGGTCAGTTAAAAGACATGTAGCAAAATGGGCCAAAATATTCTGCTGCTGGAGGTCTCATGAAACTAACACTCCTTTCTAATGTCAAGATTATCACAAGAAGTTTTTGTTATGAACTTACACCCATATGAAATATTATATAGATGATTTTCTGGACAATTATCAGCCAGCAGCTAACATTTACACTCTTTCTATTAGTCATTGTCCTAAGTGCTTTCCTTAACTCAGTTTTCTGAGATTCAGATGAATAAATACAATAAATAATTAAAAAATAATATAATATTTAAATAATTTTCAAACCTAAAGAGATGAGATATATGAATCAAAGTCACATTTGGGGTTGAGTTACATCCAGCAATTTTTTTTTTTTTTTTGAGACAGAGCCTCAAGCTGTCACCCTGGGTAGAGTGCTGTGGCATCACAGCTCACAGCAACCTCCAATTCCTGGGCTCAAGCAAGTCTCTTTCCTCTGCCTCCCAAGTAGCTGGGAATACAGGCGCCCGCCACAACGCCCAGCTATTTTTTGGTTGCAACTATCATTGTTGTTTGGTGGGCCTGGGCTGGTTTCGAACCCGCCAGCTCAGGTGTATGTGGCTGGCGCCTTAGCCCGTTGAGCCACAGGTGCTGTCTACATCCAGCAATTTTAACAAAGTGATTTTCAAATATCATAGATATTAAGCTTCTTCTAGTATCACTTTTTAGCTTTGAAGGGAGATAAGCCATGTGTGTGAGGGGTGCTAGTGGTGATGGTAGTAGTTACAGCAATAGTGGTAGTGGTAGTGGCTATTCGGTTCTTTCCAGGGTTAATAGTCAGGTAACTCATGATTACCTACTGTATGCTTGAGGACCTAAATGATGTCACAGCCACTACACCATAAGACAGTCTAGTTCAACCTGACAGATGTGCAATAATACAGAGAAAATGTAGCAAAAGGAATAACTAGCACGTGTATTGTGTGCTCTAGAAGTTTGGGAAGATAGGACTGAACTTGTCTGAGATTGATGGACATAGAATAGTGAGTATGTTCTAGGACTTGTAGAAAACACAGCTTCCTCTTCTCAGGTAATTCAGAAAAATCACGCACACACACACCCCTTTTTTTTTGAAGGAGCTCATATAAGAGGAGTTGAAAGGCAATTCTTTTCCTTGGCCTGAAGATATCGCTGGTTCCAGTGAATGAGCGAATGTGGAGGAGCTGTATTATCTTTTCCTTCTCCTAGGCCATGCCATGCCTGGTGTAAGTAGGACTGGGCTTGGGAAGAACACAAATGTGGCCCTATGTTTCTGGGTGCATAAATGTTGCCAAGGAAGGGCAGATGACCTTGATCAACTTGACCTCCAGTGATTCTTTGAAAAGCAGGAGCATTTCCCCCCTTGTGACTCCCAGATTAGTGGGTATAGATGTTACCATGTCCACTTTATTAGTAGAAATAACTTCAGGTGCTATAACAATTGAATTTCCAAATTTCATTGACTCAACACAATGAAAAATTTCTACTCAGGTAACAATTCAATGTGGATGTTTCTGAAAGACAGACAGTAATCCTCAGCTTGAAAATTTGGGGACCCAAGGCTCTTCCACCTTGGAGTGCCAATTCTAGGACTACAAAGTTCTCTGTTTCCATTGATTGAGGATAAAAGAAAAGAAGGCTTCTTATCTTCCTTGGCCTAGAAGTAACATGCATCACTCCTGTTCATTTCACAAGTTAGAACTAGATATTTTACCCCATCTGGATGCAAGGGAGGTGAGGGTCTCTAAGTGTGTGTGTGAAGGGGCAGCCCCTTTTCCAGCAACAACTCTATGGGAAGGGGAACATGAATCATGGTTTCACAGGTGTCTGTCTTTGCCACTTGCACATTATGGATGAGGAATTGCAGGACAGAAAGGTTAAAAGTTCAAAATGATATGACTTGTTAAAGGCAATGTTAGAGCTGGAAATCAGCTGCTCCTCCCCACACCCTGGAATATACTGACTGGATGGAGCTGCCTCAGCTTTCAGCCCTATCTAAAGGGAGAGTAGTATTCAAGAGAAAAAAAAGGAGCTTTTGTGGCCACAAACAGGTCTTTGCAGCATTGGCATCCCCTCCCTGGGTTCCTGATTTCTGAGTTCTGCCTTCTTAGGTTTGTAAGCAAGTTTTTATATATTTAAATGGGCTGCCTATGAGTGAAAGATTTCCTGAATGAAGTCAATTTCAGTCAATTTAGTTAACATCGTCAGAATTTTCTGGAATGTTTGCAAAACATGCAGATTTCCAGGCTCCATCCCAGTGAGTCTGATTCAAACTATTCTGGGGTAGGACCAGGAATCTGTGCTTATAGCCAATACCCCAGTGAGTCTTAGGCAGGAGGTCCTTGGATCAACTGAAGAGGCATTGCCTTGAGCAGTATATGTTTTATGATGTTTGCCTAAGAGCAGGTGTTGCCGATGTTAGGTATGACCTACCTGTATTTTCTTGCTACTTGATTACACACCACTTGCCTACTTATTGTTAGCACCCGTGTTTCTTTGCTAGAGGTCTTTACATGGCTTCTAGAGGCTGCTTTGCCACCCAGGAGATAGGCTGGAATTACTGAGAATTAATATCATCTGGGAGCAATTCTTCATCAACAACTGAACAATTGACAGGTGTTGGTGTGTAGACATTTCGGCTCCCTCCCTCCTAGGCTGGGACAACTCTTGGTATGTGTTCTACACTGGTTTCTAGAGTTCCCCACTGGGGTTAATTTCTAGTTGCCCACAGTGGTACATATCTTGACAATGTGCCCTTTATTGATTCACCTTCCCACCTGACTCCTGGGGTTTCCTTTACCTGCCCTTGAATCCTTATCTCAGGTTGTGCTTCAGGGGGAACCTGAATGAAGCCAGTAGGGATGCTCATACATAGTATGTGACAGATTGTTTGGGAATCTTTCCCATGACTCCTGTATGCAGGTGTGGGTTGACTGTGGGAGGGTGGAGCACATTGCTGTCCTGAACCTCAGTGGTCCTATCTGTCCATCAAATGTCTGATCTTGCTCCTACCAGCCAGTGTCTTAGTAAACTGAACAAAGCCCACATGGTATACTCCCTGCCACATGCAGATGGTCTAGCAAGAAAAATATTATCTTAGCTTTCAAAAGAAACAAATCCTATTTCTACTTTCCCCTTTCAGCTTTGCTCCATGTGGGAGTTTCAAGCTGTTGATATTTCTCCTGGGTGAGTAGCCTGAAAAAGTTTCCCAGTCTTAATAATTACCCCAAAGCGGGAATTGTGGTATAAATCTCCATGTGTGGAATATATATTACAGCTTGTGTTAAATGGACCCCAAACATATGGCATTGTTGTTTGCGTTTTCTAACACATGGGCAGTTTCTCACATTTTAAATCAACTGAAAATGAGAAGATTATAGGCAAATCTTCTCGGAGGATTAACTACCAGGAAACATATTCAGCTTGCATAAATATTTGGGGTGGGAAGAACGATGAGGTCAGACACTTTCTAAAGACACTTGGAAGTTTGTAGAAGGTGGGAGCCCAAGGGGAGGTGAGGTGGATGACTCTGGAGTCATCTGCTTGACTGGACTGCCTGCCCTTCAGACACTGTCCTCGGACTCAGACTGCAGCACAGAGGAAGCAGAGTCGTGGTATTTGGAATTGATGAATAGGACTGTATAGCCAATGCCTTTTTCATATGAAAGTTAGTGACAGAGACCAATCACTCTTGGAGACAATCTGTCTTTCTTGTGCTCCAGTGTTGCTATCAGTCTAGGTGGATTATCACCTGTACATGATGAGCCTATGGCACCTGCTCAGGGCCTACTAGATAAAGTCACTGGAAACAGTGAAGAATATATGAGAGCTCTATTCTCTATGAAGCAGATTTTATGGAGGATTTGAGTAATGGCCCCATTCTGTGTATTAAGAGTTAAACATAATGCAAAACCAAGCATCAGAATTATACTTTGCCCGAGTATAAGTCCACTTATCTCAAGGACTGCACCCAAAAGGGGAGCAATGCGCCTGGAAGACACCAGTTCTCTGTAGGTAATGATCCGCAGGGAAAGGACATTTCTCTCCTGAGCAGCTCTCTCAGCCTTGTCAGGTCTCCTGTCATTCCGTGCCAAATGTCGGGTTCCCCGGGACCTGTGGAAACTGGCAGTGACAGACTGAAGAAATACAGAGTTAGAAACAACGGTAAAGAAAGCGACGTGAGACAGAGAGTAGAATTAAAGGTGGGAGTTCAGGTGTCCACGGTGGGCTTCTGGCCATGGCCCTGAGTGTTTGCTCCACTTTGCTTTTATTGACGTCTGTTTGCCCAGAGGGTAAGATGAGGGAGGGAACAAGCTGACTTTTCTTTGTTATGGCTCACTCAGTTTGCTTTTTAATTTTCCTCTTTTTCTGGGGGTGCTTTCCCTTGCCAAGAATGGGGTCTCCAAAGTCACAGCCAGCTGTGTTGTCCTCATTTTGAAAAGGGGTCTCTCAGTGTACTGCCATCTTGGCTCATGTTAGGCACAATCCTACTGGGCCCACAGTGGGGTTCCAGCAGATGATGAAGACCATGTGTGGTCAGCAGCCCTGTGTGCTCAGGGTATTTGCAGGCTTAACTCTGCGTGTTCCTTCTTTCACGTCTCTTTTTATCTGCCGAATGTATCAATGCGCTCAGAGTGAAAGGTCTAGAGAGGGATTTATTCACAACTCTATGTTACTTCTGATGACTCTGCTCAGACAGAGGTCACCAGTCTGGAGTTTGGGAGTGGGGTGGACTGTCTGCTGTAGGAAGCAGGCCGCTGATCTGACCTTTACACTTCTGGGCGAGGAGGGAGACCGTCCAGTCCCTAAGAGAGTCCCCCTGCACACCCAATCATGAAACAATGAGCCCACTCAGTTCCATCTCGGCATCAATCAGAGGTTCTTCCTCTTTCTACCTTCTCCACTGGTCACTCCCCTCAGGGCTGCATCCAGTCTTTACACTGAATTGAGGGTCCCTATGCAGAAAAGTTTGTGGACAGAAGAAACCCATTATATTTCTCCAAGTTCCCCTTTCTCCCTTCTGGTGGTCGTGGCCATAAAAGAATGATCTTGTAATCAGAGTCTCTTGTGTGGAGATGGGAGGGGAATGGAAGGAAATGGGAAGGAAAGGAAACGAAAGGGGAAGAGGTCCCCTGGGCTAGAAACCTGTAGATTTTTCTAAGTGACAAAGGTTGAGGGTAGCTTTATGAAACCCGCATTAGGAGACAGCTGTCTTCTCAGCTGAAATTTCACACCTAATGCTAGCCTTGGGAAAATCCTTGTTTTGAAGCCTGATAGCTCTTGTTTCTGGCTCCACTACTTGGCAGCCTCAGTTTCCTCCTTCATCTATTAGATGTAGGTTTAACAATTTTGATCATATCAGAGTTGATATGAAAATTAAAGAAACCAGAACAGAATAAGTGATATATAGGGCATCCCAAAAGTCGCCCCTGAAGTCGCCGTACATGGGGAAAATGGGATTTTGTAGCTAAATGTGTTTTCATTTAAAATATTCATTACAAAATTTTACAGAATGTTCACAAAATATTCTCTACGTGTTGTCCACCTCTTTGTAAAATTTTGCAATGAATATTTTATAGATAAAGATGTATTTAGCTGCAACTTCCCATGTTCTCCATGTATGGAGACTTCAGGGGTGACTTTCGGGACACCCTATATACGAGAACAATTGCAAGACACCTGTCATGATGCTTAGGAAGTTCACGATGCTTGAAATTTATTGTAGAGATGCCAAATGGAGGGGAGAGGGCCTGCCTTTGTGGGGGTCTATCTTCTCCTCCCCCATCTCATCTTCCTGGCCGCCCCTCTCTCGCAGCGCGGCTCTCTCCCCGGGTCTCCCGGCCCGGGCTCCGCCTGCTGTTGCGCGCGGCCGCCTCTAGATGGAACTTTCTCACCAACACAAGGCCGGGCCGGCCGCAGCGCCGGGGCGCTGGGCTCCGAGGGGGCTCCCGGTTTCTCTCGCCCCGCCGGGAGCGGGTGTCCGGGGCGCCCGGGAGGTAACGAGCGGTGAGGGCGCTGGATTGTGAGCGTTTCCATCCGCCGAGTGCGAAGGGAATCCCGAGGTTCTCCCACAGAAACCAAGGAGCTTCTCAGGAGATTCCCGCCCCGCGTCTGCAGCTCCTTGAATCATCTCAATAAAATGACAGTGACAGTGACCACCACTCGCGCCCCCTGCTGCGCAGTGCCCGCAGCGGGACCGTACAGTGTTCAACCTCGAGCTCCGCGGGCTCCGGAGAGAATGGCTCCCCATACCCTCGGCGGCGCGGAGCCGGGGAGACAGTGGCCTGCGCCCCGGGGCAGGACAAATGGCGGAGCCGCCGCGCGGCGTGAGGCAAAGTTTGCAGGGGACCCGCACGGCCGGTGGGCTCTGCTTTGAGCATCCCAAAGAGACAGACAGTAGCGGGACCCTTGTCCCTACCATGTCTTCTTCGCGGCGACTCTATTCGGAGCTGTGTTCCTGAGGAGGGGCCCAGGCTCGCGGGTGCTGGCTGCCGTGCCCGGGGCGGTCCCGGGCTCGCCGGGCAGTGGGAGCCACTCGGCTCCGACACAGCCACACTCCCCCTTCTGCCCGCTCTCGCTCCTTTCACCCTTCCCACCCTCCTCCCTGTGTCGTTGGGTCCTCCCTTTTCTGTTGGAGCGGGCCGGGTAGGGGCGATTTCTAAAAATCAGAACTATTGATATTTCTGGTCTCCGCTTCGGGCTGAAGCGCTGAGGGGATCCGTCAGCCGAGCGTCCCTCTCTCTGCCCGCGCCAGGGCAGCTCGGTGACACCGAAATCCCGGCCTCCCGCCCTCGGGGTTCCTCCTCCTGCTTCCCGGGGTGGCTGGTTGGCGCGAAGCGATTGGCGATCCCGGGCGCGATCCCAGCCGCGGCTCCCCGCGCCGCGCGGGGTGAATGGCCGCGGGCGGAGGAACGGGAGGCGCCGGGCGCAGACCAATCCCGGCCGCCGGTGGGAGTATTTGTTATTCACATGGAAGAGACTTGGCGCCGGATCGGCCAGCTCAGCCCCCTCAGCCTCGAGACCAGCCACAAGTGCGGCCGCGGTGCTCGCCTCACGCGACAGCGGCGGCGGCGGTGACATGGAGCTGCGGGGTCCCCGCGGGCTTTCTCGCCGCGCCCTCTGCGGGGAGCAGGGTAAGCCTCGGTGCCGCGCAGCAGAAAGAGAAGAGGAAAGCAAGTGTGGAACCACAGGACCAAAAGCCCCCAGACCCTAACTCCCTCCAAACGCCGTACTTGCTGAAAAAGGAGAATTCGCCCTAATTTTATTCCTCTTTCCTCTTTCTTCCCTAAAACCGTTCAGTGGACAGCCAAGTGTACCGTTCGTTCTCAGATCACATTAGAGATCTGCTTTTCCAGGGCATAAGTAGATGGCTTTGCACACCCAGAGTCTGCGAGAGAACTGGCAGGCGGAGGTGGCGAGAAGCAGGGAGAGGGAGAGTGGGCGCCAGGGGGCGAGGGGCTGGCCGGGCATCGGAGCTCGATTGGGTGTCTGTTGATTTTACGTTGCAAAGAACAAGGCAGCCGCCCCTCTTGTCTGCCCATGATTACATGCCAGTGAAGAGGGTCAGAAAAGAGGGAAGCTTCGCTCGGAACTCCCAGGGCTTGGAGATGTGACCCCCAAAAGTTTAGCCGGCGAATGAATGGGAGACGGAAGGGTGACGGGAAGGGGGCAGGCGCGCCTAGGATGCTCGGATGGGGCGGGCGGCGGCAGGATTTTAAAGAGCTCTGCCTCGGCTTGCCTGCCCCGGGTGACCTCCTGGACCTGCCCCGGCGGAATCCGGACTTGCCCCGCCAAGATGTCGAGGTACCTTGGTTGTGCGAATCTAACGGGAGAGATTTCCGAAGTTAGCGGCTTCCGGGATGAGTTGGGGTAACCGCCGCCCGCCCGAGCGTGGGCTGGTGGATGTCTAACCCGGATCTAGGGAAGATGGGGGTCGCGGGGGATACCCGTATCTCGGCGCAGTGCACCTACTGCCCGGAGTTGGTGTTGCTCCGAGGTAACCGCCTGAGGTTGGGATTTCCGTGCTTCCCCCCCTCCCCCCCCGCCTTTTGTGGCTCTCTGACAAAACGCTGGAGTTCCCAGTCTTTTGGGGGTTGAGGGGAAGAGGAAAAGGTCTGGGTGGTTTTGTTTAAAAAGCAAAGGCAGATGCTCCTCGACAGCCCCTGGGCAGCTCCCGGGGCCGGCGGGGCCCCAGTTTCGGGCGTGGGCTCTCCGGCCGGCAGGTGCGGCGGGGGCGGAGGCGCTCCTGGCCCGGCTGCGCGCAGAGGTTGGATCCCCGGCGTGCCAGGGGACCCGGGCGGCGCCGGAATGCCCCGGCGGCGCGGGAAAGGCTTGAGGAACCAGGTACTGCCCCCTCGGCCCTGGGGCTGTGCCCAAGGAACTGAGCAAAAAAGAAGATGCGGTGGGGAAGAGGGAACCCAGGGCGGGGTGAGTGGCTGCTGTCTGAGGTAGAGATGAGATAGAGACAGGGACAGTGTTAGAGACCTCTCAGCCACACCGAGCGCAAGCCCATCTGTTCAACCCAAGAGCTGGAAGACCCCTTGAGGTTCTTATAGTTGGTAATAATATAACAACCCTCCACCTCCAAAAAAAATCAACAATTAACAAATCCCGTTTGTCTGACAGGCTCCCTTCGTGCAAATGAAATGCGGAGAGGCAGGCGAATCACCCAAATGCGCAAACGGCACCCCTACGCTTCCCTGAAGGATTGATTTCCCCTTGGTTCAAATTGTGAAGCCTGGGGTCAGAGGGTAACTACGCACTCCAGGTGGCAGGGGTGAAAACAGACCCATTAGTCTGTTGCAGAAGCCGCAAACCCCACGGTTCTCCAAGAAAGTCCCGCCCCAGGAGGGAATGCCTATTTGCCATTTGGGGGTGATCCTTTACCACAGACCTGATGGTGTGGGAGTCTTGCAAACACCCAAGAATACACTAAGAATCTCTATCACTACCGCTTTTGAATACAAATCCTGCCAGCTAACTGAACTAGAAAACCGGGTCGGTGGTGGGAATACTTACAAGAAAAATTGTGAACGTGAACGGGAGATACGCGTTCCAATGATAGCTTGTATTTTGCTTGAAAGAAAAATAGAATAAGAGCCACCAGCAGGTAGATCTTGGATAAACAGTTTATTGCACTTGCCTGTAATTTCCATTTTCCTTTATGAAATTGTTTGCCAATAATTGCAAAGGGTTACAGAAACCACTTTAGTTTATGTTGGTCACTTGCTTGTAAGTAATATCGTGAAAGATCTCTGTGGGAAACAGAATCAGCGGTGTGAAATTCATTCTCTGGTTCTTGAAAATATGTGGTTTGATAATTTTGAAAAGAAAAGCCTTATCCATCAGGGAAAATGAACCAAATTTTTAAAAAAATGTAGTTTTCCCATTTTAGAGTCAACTACAGGTTGTACCATGTCTAAGATAAAGACAGATAATTTTTGCTTTTAAATAAGGGATGTGGGAAGAAATAGATGAGGGGAGGCTCTGAAGGAGATGATTTACCCAGAATAAAGAAAAAATGCTAACACAGCTCTATACTGTTATTTAGGTTCAATTTGTTCTACCTGGTTTGTGCTAGCTAGTTTTGTCCTATTATGGTTGCTCCACAAGTTATGTATGGCTGCTTGGATACTTCTAAAAACATCTAAATCCAAAAGAAATTGAAAAGAAAGGGCTGAGCTCCAATGAGTGCTGGGGAAAGAGGTCTGGGTAGATGTGCTCTTTTCAAGTTGGCTGGGCAGGTTGGAGCTGATATGGGGCTTGTTTAATTGGTATTTATGCAGCAAATAACCCAGCTGATATTAACATTGGCAATTGCATGCCACTCTTTGTGTAAGAATGTACCATGGTCTTCAGAGCATGAGGCGCAGGACACTACACACGCTCATGATGGCAATATTTTTCCTTCCAAATTTCTTTCCTATCATCTTCCTCAGGTAGTTAGAACGCCCAACATTAAAAGGGCTTTGCTTTATTTAATCCAGGGAGGAGAGTTGCTCTGTCAGAGCATCTTAAAAGAAGGTGCTGCACTAATTTATCTCTTATTATGTGGCCAGCAAAGACTTGGCCACATCTCCTTTGGAGTAGGCTGGCTTGCAAAGGTTCCAGAAACTTGCTAGTTTCTTGTTAGACCCTGTTTGGGTGTCACCAGACTCACACATGTGGTTTGCTTAGCAAGGACAGTCAGTTCATGTTGTTCCAAGAGAAACTGTGAGCAGGGAGCCACAGCCACCTGGATTACATTGCTTTCATTCCAAAAGGGGATTTGCTCTCTGGTAGGAGTTGGAATTTAGGTTTGGGCTTTCTTTTTTCTTTCCTTCCTTCCCTCCTTCTCTTCCTTTGTTCCTCCTCCTCTTCCTTTTTTTTTCCTCTCTGAGAGAGGATAGATTGTCTTTGATTTTCATTTCTATTTGGTGCTTTGACTATTCGTGATGAACTCACTCACTCATGGGAAGGACCTGAGGCATAATGCTGTCTCATCCCAGGGTGTGTTTTCTAAGTGGTGGGCATTGCTGTTGGAGTGATCTGAGGGTCACTGTTGAGAGGCTTCTGACTCATAGCCTCTCTGGCTTGTTGCATCACCAGTCTTAGCTACTATTAGTATAATGGTGATATTTCTTTGGTAAAGAAATTATGGCTGTCCTAGGAATCATCTTGGAAAGGCAAATGACAGTAAAGTGTCTTCAAGTTTTGATACCTGCTAATGAATCCACTTACTCCCTGTGGAGGGCCAAAGTAGTGAGAGAATAAGGGTTTGGGGTTGAGATTTGGTAGGGCACATCCATCTCAGCTCTGAGGGAGTGAAGAGACCCAGCTCTGAGGAGAGAAGGGCAGGGAAGCAGTTGAGCAGAAGTGGGAAGATCTAGGAAGGGTCCAAGTGGAGTACAGGGAGTCTGTTGAGCGCATGTGTTGCCAGTTTTCTACTTTTCCCAGTGGTGTTGTGCCTAAAGCTAGAAATATTGACTGACTTCCGCAGTGGTAACAACCAGTGGCAGAAGCATTATATTCTGCCTATAATTTAGGAAGTTTTCCTATTGTCCTCTCTTTACTGCAAGAGAATATCTTGTCACAACTTCCTTCAGAATAGCCCTTTGGGGGCTCCAAATGTCCATGACCTTCAGTTCCCCAGGTCAGACATTGACTTTTCCTCTTGCAGTCTTCTTTCCAGTTTTTCTTCAAACTCTGTGCTCTCTTTCTGGGGTTGATTCTTTGGACATATGACTGTTATTAAGATCTCACCAGCCCTAAGGGTGACGGGAAACGGTTTTCTCAGATTTTCCCAGTCTAATACTCCAGTGAAATATTTCAGTTTTTGGACTGATTGTTAAATAGTATCCCTGTACATCCTTACAGTACTTGGAGTTTACAAAGAACTTTTACATACATTATAATAATTTGATTTCACAATCTAGGAGGAAGGTAGAAATCATTTCCCATTTTAGAAACAATGAAACTGAGACCAGGTGAAGTGACTTGCCCAGTGCCATGAACAGGGCCAGTGAGAGGACAATCAGGGTCCCCTAGGACTCCAGAACAGCCCACCTACAGTCCACATTGTCATATTAGGGTTAGCTGCATATCCAGCATGGTCTTCTGCATTCAGAGAAAGACGCTAATAGGAGTCCTGCATTTCAATCCGGCCTGAGACTTTAGACGCAGTCTTATACATACCATTCTTTCTGTTTTAGGTTCCTCATATCCCAAACGGGGGCTGTGTTCCAACCTCATAGGTGTATTTTAAGGAGATGAGATAATGTGTGTGAGGCTCCAGGCACATTACTGTAGGCTTTCAAGAAGTGCTAGTGTCACCTCTTTTCCCACATTTTCTGATATATGCCATAAAAGTGGCTTCTCATTACTTTAAATATTGTCTTTTTGTAGTAGCTGTGTTATTGGGAAAATAAGGGCACAAATTGAATTCTACTAAGTCGGATTGTTTTTTAAATGCATGGGATTTAGCTATGTAAAGGAAGCCTGTGGTGAATTCTTTTGTAATGCAAATAATCACTTTCATATTTGTCTATTCAGTAGGTTCAGCTTCTCTTGTATCAGATTTTCTTAATATGGGACTTGTTTAGATAGAAGAGCTCTCACAACCTCTCAGTGATGGGAAAAAGTTATTCAGCTTGCGAGCAAAATCTGTTACTCTGTTCAGCTGGTAAAACCTCACTCTAATGTTTGTGCATATTTCATATTCACTTATTATTCAATAATAGAATCGCAGAATGAAAAATGAGAAGATACCTTAGAGATCTTATGGTCTATCTCACTTGTTTCACAGTTGAGGAAATTGAAGCCCATGGAGGTGAAGGGACATGTTCCATGTTACCAGCCAGTGACTGTTGGACAGGGATCCAATGACAGGTCTCCATTGCCAGGGGAGAACTCTGCCCCCTTCCCACTCTGCCTCACCAAGAGTCCACAGGCAGCATGGGGGATGATACCAAAATAGGATGCATTTTCAAAAACAACCTTAAAGAGTTGCCAGTGTGGCATTTTTATGAATTGATGACAATATTCAGCTTAACCTTTCCTTTAAGGCGCTGAATACAATGCAGCATAGGAGTGCTGCTTTGGTCTTTTTATGAGAAAAAAATTACAATTCTTGGCTAATGATATTCCTCAGCAAGGATTTAACCATATCATATCTTTTTTTTTTTTGCAGTTTTTGGCCAGGGCCAGGTTTGAACCCACCACCTCTGGTATATGGCCCTGGCACCCTACTCCTTGAGCCACAGGCGCTGCCCAGACCATATCATATATTCATTGTACTTGCTAAGCACCAGAGGAAGACATGACAGTAGGCTCTTAATAGACCCTGCAGGTTTGAGTGGGTGTTTTCCCACTGGCATCAGGCAGGCCAGGAAATCTGATTTGAAGCATATGTGTTGGAAAAACTGCATTAGGTATTCTCAACCCCTTGTGAGACTCAGGAATCACCCTCCCGAAAATGCCCCCAGATTATCCTTTCCTAATTTGTACATTATTGTTCTTTGAGCGCTAACCATTGAAGATGTACATATTTCTGAAAGATTTTAGTGGTGGGGCAGCCCCCCACGTGTGGCCAGAGCAACTCCCTTCACCACTGGGGCTTTCTCCAAACACAGGACACACTTTGGGGACCTGAGGACTTTGGCAGCACTGCCATTCACTAGCTGAAGGCTTGGTTGACCCCTCTGAATCTTCTTTTCTCTTTTATACAGAAGCTAATAATGGTCACTGCATGAAAATTCATGGAGATACTAATGTTAGGTACTTGAGTCTTTGGTACTGAGAATGTAGGTAGAAAATAAGAGGCAGAATTCTGGGATCTGGCCCATGAGAAGGTGTCCTTACTAGTGGTCTTTCAGGAAACAGCTGGTGCACTATTAGGGAACCACAGACTCATGTTCCAGCCAGAGGGCCTGCTCCTGAGGAGCACCAGGTCTGGGGGCTGCCAGAGGAAGGGCTAATGATGTATGATGAATGGTGTGCTCAGCAGGAGCTGGGAGGGAGTGTAGGAAGGGCTCTGAGATTCATGGTTAAACTTCCCTGCAGGGTTGCTTGGTCCCTCCCTGTGGTCCCAGATATAGTCCAGGATGTCTGCTTTCCTGGGAGGTCAGTTTCAGAATTAGGGACCTCACACCTTGCAAAAGTCCAACAACACAGGCGATGTTTCCACTAAACCCTGGAGGAAAATTAATTTGAGAAAAAAGCTGTTATATTTTAAATCAAAAACAGAACACAAAGTGGAGGTATTTGGATCTATAGCATAGAAAGATTACAGTTTCTTTAAAGCCTATTGACTCAAACAAGGATAAATTTGGATTAGAGTGCACACGAATTTTACAAGGAAAAGATTAGGCAATTTAAGATTATACAATGTGACCTAATTGTGATGTAATTTTTCACAGACTTTGAAATATATTTTCCTTAGAATTTAAAAGGAAAACTAAACTTTCTAGCCATCAAGAGTCTTTGATTTTTATGACAGTGTTTCATATTTTGAATAGCTCCAATATTTAAATATTTTATAAGTAGCTCTGATTTTATTTTCAAAATGACAAACAAAATTCAGTAAAAATCTCACCAACTGGGTAAATATAGACAAAGTCTCTCTGCTTTAGTAGATAATGAATTACAGACTAGGTCAGCAACAACTGCTCCTGTCTACTGAGCATTCACCCTATACCAGGTACTGTGCTTTCCACATATGCTGTGTGACAGCTTCTGTCACCCCTTCACAGACAAGAAAATCGAGCTTCAGAGAGGTTACATTGAATTAATTCTATGTTGCAGAGGAGGAAACTCAAGCAAAACTTCAAGTGAACTGTTCAGTGTTCAATAAATGAAACTGAAATAAAACAAAAACTGAGCCTCTCATTTTCCATTTCACTGCACTCATCCATTAAGCAAAACTGATTCCTGCCTTACTGCTATTCATCACCCAATCTTTCCTTGAATTAAAGCTCCAGACAGACCTATGAGATATCTAAGATACTAAACATTGTTGCAAACACCAGTAATTTTAAAGGTAACTCGATTTTATTACTTCCAGGACTCTATAGCAAGAGGAACTAGGTTAATGCTACATGAATAAGTAAGATGCTTTGTGATTATCAGAGAGACTGTTTGTATATTTGTCTATAATTAAAGACCATTTATTCTCTTAAGTATTTTAAGTACTTAGGAGGTGGCTTGGTGTAATAAAGAAAAGCTAGTCTCTGAAGAATAACAGGTCCCATTCGTTCTCCCTCCCCAATATTTCTCCTTCACTCTATTATCCATTCATTCTGTGCTGTGTCAGAGTAAGGGTCAACCCAGCCATGTAGAGTTGGTCTCAAATTTTCAACTAGTGATTGGAGTTAATGAAGTTTTACCACAGGTTTTCCTGGAGAATAAAATACAATCCTACTATTAATGGGCCATCAGTGTAGTTTACAGTCTATCACTTAAATGGTCTCATCCAGAAAGTCCAGTTGGTTTTCTAAGTATTTCCTTTAGTGGAATACCTGAGGTCAGGCTGTTATTCAATCACAGATTTTCTGAGGGAGAAGCAACTGTCAGGAGAATTGAGCGTGAGTTACCATCAGTTAAGAAGTGAGAAAAATCAGAAAAGGACTAAGTATTTAGGAGTGGCACAGGGAAATACAAGGCTTACTGTATCAGGAGGAGGGAAGACTGTCATAGCAGCAAAGAAGTCTCTGTAGGCTGTTGGCTGGCCAGCCCTCCAGCTGGACACTCAGAAATACAGGGCATTGGCTACTATTAGGTCTTTTTTCTAATCTGAAATAGAAAAACGGGCAGCTTTTTCTAAAGGTGTGTGGGCATATGCTCAGTTGTCCCCTGAAGAGGCCCCATCTTTTCTTTTGGGAAATAGAAGACAGAAAGAAAGTTACATGAACTGCAACTTTAACAAGTGAATGGAAAATACAACCAGATATTAGGTGCCTAGGGTAGAGGAGAATTGTTCACATTTCAGGTTTCAAACCCATATGTAAAGTGGTTAGAAATGAGCATTAGGTTAACCATCCTGCCAAAGTAAATTGGCACATTAATCAATTCTCATAATTATATATGCTTTTCAAATGTTGGATTCCCTATGTTAAGTTAGTTTTCATTTTCAGTTAAATGTCTTCGAAAGTCCTTTGAAAAAATCTTATGGAATTCTTTGAGGATGAAGACCCCAGAAAAAAACCTTTCTATAGCTATGCCTGTAGACGTTTTCAGTCCAGGTTATTTCTAGTCTTGATGAAATAGCTGTTTTCCCCACTGAGTCAGACAAATTAAGAAGCTCTTCAATTGATTGCCAGCTCTGATTTGCTTCTAGTGATTCTGGGATCAAGGCACGCTTACCTCAGAACTGTAAGCATACCCATTGCTTCCACGCTGACAAATTAATTGGAAACCCTGACAATGGTGATAGGAATATCTTCACACATAATCCTCCCTACATGTTTAATTTCGAGTCTTTGTTTTGTTACTGGAGAAGAAGAATATAGCTGACATTTTATGTTAATTTTTTATAAGCTATAAAACTTACACATTTTGTAGCTCTTTGGATGGATTTCTTTCTTTCTTTTTTACTGTAATTGAATAATCACATTTTCCCTTTTGGGAAATCTGAGGTAACAAAAAAATATCATTAACAGATGACTGGCTTGTTGACTACATCACAAAAAATAACCTTTCATTATGATTTTGTTGAAAAAATTTAAATGCTATAATTCAGATAGCTGTATAAAATAAAAACAGATTTGAAAAGTCATAATGCTATCAATCACAGGATTTTTACCTTTGTGGCAATAGGATTTATTGAAATAAAATGATAAATAAAAATAGTTTCTGGCTTGGGAGAATCAGCCTAGTTTTTGATACTTTCCTGTTTCCCTTGCTCCAAAAGTGTCATCAATCTCCCTGTTTAGATGCAGTGCAGCCAGGTGTTCAGAATCACTGGGGGACAAAAGGAATTACTTTCTTACTGAATAGGAGAAAAAAAATTTTTAAAAGAGATTGCTATAAACTGGGCTTGAAAATGTAGACCTGCTGAACTGAACTCCCTTTTCTCCCCTCATCCTGTCCCTCAGGAATAATTGTGCTACAAGGCTGACTACAAGGACATGAATTGTTGACCTCATCTCAACATTGGAACCTCAGATGTCATTCTAACTTTTGCACCATTCCAGGCAAGTGGACTTTATAAGGAAATAAAATTGAACCTTAGGGCTCTGATGGAGATTCACTGTGACATTCAAATCAAGAAAACTTGCTGATGCCCACGGAGACTTTTCCCCATGGGCCCTGATGGTAGCCTCCAGAAGGTGCAGCCTCAGGTGGTCCCCCTTCTTCTGTGGCAAGAATAAACTTTCGGTCTTGGGTTGCAACACCACTTGTGGAAAAAATGGTATGCGAGGGAAAGAGATCAGCCTCTTGCCCTTGTTTCTTCCTCTTGACCGCCAAGTTCTACTGGATCCTCACAATGATGCAAAGAACTCACAGCCAGGAATATGCCCATTCCATACGGGTGGATGGGGACATCATTTTGGGAGGTCTCTTCCCCGTCCATGCAAAGGGCGAGAGAGGGGTGCCTTGTGGGGAGTTGAAGAAGGAAAAGGGGATCCACAGACTTGAGGCCATGCTTTATGCAATTGACCAGATTAACAAAGACCCTGATCTCCTTTCCAATATCACCTTGGGTGTCCGGATCCTTGACACATGCTCCAGGGACACCTATGCTTTGGAGCAGTCTCTCACATTTGTGCAGGCATTAATAGAGAAAGATGCTTCTGATGTGAAGTGTGCTAATGGAGATCCACCCATTTTCACCAAGCCTGACAAGATTTCTGGCGTCATAGGTGCTGCAGCAAGCTCCGTGTCCATCATGGTTGCTAACATTTTAAGACTTTTTAAGGTAGGTGAAGGCATTGTCTTTCTGACCACTGTGAAAGGATAGTGAATTGTTGTGACTCCAGCTGTAGGTTTAAGAAGAAAATGAAGATGGGGAAGGTGCTCATAGACCCTCTCAGTGTCATGAAGTTCCTCAAATAGGGCATTCTGTGTCTGGGTTTCTATATGAGTTGGTGTAGTTCCACTATTTACAATCAACTGGGTTAATTTGGACTGCTTTTTTTTTTCCCAAAGAGGAAGGTGATAATTTCTGTGACATACTGGGTCTTTGTCATCTTGGGATAACCTCCTTATTAGGCTTATTTTAAATCAAAGCAAGAATTTTAAAAGAGAATAATGAACTTTTAGCACATTTATCATGCAAAACATTTCTATGGTAATTGAACTATAAGATACTTTACTTGATGAAACTTCTTTAAGGTGGGATGCTGTGTTATGACAAAAGTTTCTTCTGTGAAGAAATAGTATTTATTATTAATGTGTAGATGGGAGTGACACTCTAGGAGATAAGATGGCCATAAATTTGTCAGGTTATTATAATTACAATAGAGCAGAACCTCATTAATTCAGACTGCTCTGATACAGAGTTGGAATAATTATGTGTAATTTTTATCAAGTTAAAAGTTCAACTTTAGCAGGATAAATAATGACTTTTTGGTTTAGGTTTAATGATCTGTTGCCTATACATTGCACTTATAGATTGGATAAAATTGGCAATATGAAATCATATAGGTAAAAACACTTTGAGGGATATAAATTTCTGTGAAAATAAAATGTCTTAACTCACTATTTTCATTAACTTTCTCATTTTATTGATTAATAACCATTATGTAGCCTTTTGTAATAGATGTAATTTATTTGATCAGAAATACTTTTCACTCTGATTTCTTTTTTTTTTTTTTTTTTTTTCACTCTGATTTCTTATTCAGTGGGACCTAACTTTTCCAACTTAATCTGAGTTATGAACCTTTGTTTTATATTGTAAAAAACTATTCCTATGCATATTAGATTTAAAAATATTAAAGACTGGAGAAATCTGATAGATGATGGGTATTATGAAAAAATGAACAAAGTGATGGAAAACGTCACACAAAAGATGAAAAGAATTGAATCAAAGGATTTTTGGTTTGGAAGATACCTTTTCGGGCCTACTTGTTGTGCTGTAGTCTGTTTTTAACCTGCCCTCGAACGGCTGTGCAGCCTCTGTATGAATTGCCTTAGTTTAGAAGAGACGATGCGAAGAGGCAGCTTAATGGCTATTTTCAGATTGATGAAATTTTCTCAAATGAAGAGGATGCTGAGCAGAAGCTCTCTGTATCTAAGGAGTACTGAAGAGGCACAAACAGCCTTCAGGGAATGCTGGAGACATTTGAGCAGGACATTAGGAAGAGCCTCTTGGCAATAAGAAGGACACAGAATTAAAATAGGCAGCCAAAGTTGCTCTAATTCTCCATCTCTGGAAACCTTCAAGGGAAATTAGGTAGTTGTTAACAATTTCTCTTGGGTTAGCTGACTGCTTGCCTAGCAGCAAGATGCAGAGCCAGGATTCTTCAGGTTTCCTCCTACATCCTGGGATCTAGGACTCCTCCAGCTGTCCCGGCTCTGAGCCACATGGCATTTTCTTCCCAGGAGTGGTGTCCAGCACAGAAACATTCCTAGCTCCCCTCTCAGATTTGATCTCCTCCTTACCTGCTCCAAGGCATCTCTTTTGTTCTTGACTCAGTGGCTGTGGCTCAAATGCACTCACTTTGGGAGGTGCACCCTCTGTGAGGGTCTTCTCCCTGTTGTTTCCCTTCCCCTGAACACCAGTTCTGGGGTTCATCCATCCCATTAGCTCCTGTGAATCCTGTCCTCTTCCCAGAGCCTGGAGCCCAGCTGAAAGCGGGCGAGGATTTGAGGAGGGGGGGGAATGGAAGAGGTAAGGTGCTTATTTGAAGTTTTTTGAAGCTTGTTTACATAAATTTTTGACACAGAATCAGCTTATTTATCAAATGAGGGTAATGATAAGGCCATTTTAGGTTGTTGGGTGTATTTAATGAGAAAATGCAGGGCTCGGCGCCTGTGGCTCAAAGGGCTAAGGCACCAGCCATGTACACCTGAGCTAGTGGGTTCGAATCCAGCCTGGGGCAGCCAAACAACAATGACGGCTACAAACAAAAATGGCTGGGCGTTGTGGCCGGCGCCTATAATCCCAGCTACTTGGGAGGCGGAGGCAAGAGACTCGCTTGAGCCCAGGAATTGGAGGTTGCTGTGAGCTGTGATGCCACAGCACTCTATCCAGGATGACAGCTTGAGGCTCTGTCTCAAAAAAAGAAACAAACAAACAAAAAAAAGGAAAATGTAGGTGAAGTCTTCCATCTGGATTTGGCCACGTCCTTTGGTTCTCTGGGTTGCTGAAGGAAACCTCAGACCAGCTTACTGCAAGAGGAGGGTTTTGTTTTAAGCAGACTGGATCTGTCTTTGCTCTGTTCTGCTCTTCCCTTATTGGCTGTCCAGTTCTCTACTTTCTTGGGTTATTCTGGAGGGCCTGTATCTGACTGGATGATAGAATTATGATTGAATCTGTGGGCAGAGTCCAATGCCCCAGGCCAACACATGCAGGGGCTATCCTTGACTGAAGTATAGGGAGTGAGTCACTTTTAGCCAGGCGGGGGCAATAGTTATAGTTGATGCCATAACTTATGTGATCAGTGTGCTGGCCCAGAGTGAGCATTTAACATGAAGAAGCGAATCCATTTATTGTTCAAATTAATGGACTTGAAAAATTGTTCAAAAGTCAGTCAGTAAAGAGGTGTAGGTGCTCAGACCATCTTCTGGCTGATCTGAAACTGTTTGAGTGTGAATTAGAGAATAACAACTCATCACTGTGCTACTTTAATTTCCTTTGCTGATTTATATGTGACCTTCAACTAGCGCTCCATGGTGATATTAATTATGATATAATAATGGTCACTCTTGGGATAGAAAATTGTCCACTTTATGTATGGATGACTTCTGTTTATACACATATGCTGGCACTGATGTGAAATATTAGAACAGCTATCAAAGGGATGATAAGCAGTTAGTGCACTGGGAATTGGCATATAGTTCCATTCTGAGTAATTATAATTTTCTTAAGTCAAATGCTACGACTGGAGTAAAAGTAAATTTTAGGACAGTTTTATAGAGCCTAGGCCCCTGCAGGACAGCGTTAGACCTATAGAATCTAAAAAGATACACAGAAATCAATGTACTGCTACTTTTTCCTGGATTAATGGAGTTGTATGAGAACTTGTGAACAATTAACCTTGTTGATAAGGGATACAAACCAGGTCTTAATTCATGGATTTACTTATTTCTCTGCTCAGCAATAAATATGAATTGGAGTTTTAAGAATGTGTCTGAGACCCATTTAAAACTTTATAGAAAATATTTAGGACAAAATTGGAAGTAATCTCTAAATCTATCTGTTCTCCTCTTTTAGAAAACTATGGGAAAGTCTTTGCCTGCAGGCTTTGCCTGAATTAAACTGTGAAGAAGACAAAGTCCTCCAGGCATTCCCATCTACTGCTTTCTCCAGGCTC
Source organism: Arctocebus calabarensis (assembly GCA_963573935.1). Classification (NCBI taxonomy): domain Eukaryota; kingdom Metazoa; phylum Chordata; class Mammalia; order Primates; family Lorisidae; genus Arctocebus; species Arctocebus calabarensis. The sequence goes on from CAUYON010165737.1 coordinate 21,723, forward strand.
CTGAGGCAGGGCAGCCTCTCCTGTCTTTGTATTCCTCAGTGTTCTCCCAGTCAAAACCTAATACAAAGGGTCTATGTGTTATCTGTTGTTTGTATTAGATTATGTCTGTATTTAAGTCAGAGGAGAATTTTATTTTCCATGGGATCACTGATGATGAGTGTAATGATTTGTCTTTGTAAAGGAGATTGCAGCATCAGTGGGGAAGGTTCTTTTATTACCTCCTGGATGGCCCCCCTTGACTGTCTGGAGTGCAAGGGACCCTGCTTATCCGAACTACTGGAAAGTGATGTCTTATCTTTGTTTTTCTTCTTATTGAAGCTCAGAATCAAAGGAAAACATTGGCCCCTTTAACTTCAGGGGAGAGTTGGACGGGGGGGGGGCTGGATCTGGACACATCTGGGGAGCAGAAGATGCTCTGTGGCCTTGGCCTGGAGTCCTGAATGGATTGCTAGACCAGTGGTGCTCAATCCTGATATGGGGTAGGGTGTGATGCTCTTGCCTCCCCTCCAAAGGAGTGTGTGTTGGATTATCAAAACAACCCAGAATCTTTTCAAATGGCAGGACCCAGTGACTGAGTGTGTGTCTCCCAAAAGCATCTCTGGAAATTGTTTTTCTTGAGAGGAATGTTTCATATACCTCAGGTGTGTTGGAAGTGGAACCAAGTTTGAGAGCAACACATCAAGGTTTTATTTATTTATTTTATTTACTAAATCATAGCTGTGTACGTTAGTGCAATCATGGGGTATAGTGTGCGGGCTTCATATACAATCTGAAATATTTTCATCCAACTGTTTGACATAACCTTTATGAGATTTTCTCATTTATTATGTGAAAACATTTGTGTTCTGCATTTAGTAGGTTTCACCTGTCCCTTCTAATATACACCATAAGTGTGATCCCACCATTTACCCTCTCTCCACCCAACCTCCCCATTCCCTCCCTTACCCCTTTCCCCATATTCTTGTGCTATAATTGGGTTATAGCCTACATATGAAAGCTATAATTTAACTTCATAGTAAGGCTGTATATGTTGGATACTTTTTCTTCCATTCTTGAGATACTTTGCTAAGAAGAATGTGTTCCAGCTCTATACAAGGTTTTAATAATGTGAACTTTCTAGAAGCACTACTGAGTCTTAATACACACACACACAAACACACACACACACACACACTCATATAACTGTCATGTATCACCTGGGTAATTATTTGACCCCTGTAGTATGTTAATGGCTTTAAATAATAATAGTATCAATTAGGATAAGGTGAGGTAACTGCAGAACAGCAATCCCAGGAAGGTCCATCCTCTACAAAGGTATGAAGGACACCTCAGGGCCTCCTGTACTGTAGAGAGCCCAGTGAAAAGAGAGGCCCAGCTCTCAGGTAGCCATTGTGTAGTTTGAAAAGAATTATAAAGGAAGAAGGGGGCCTTTTAGAAATGTTGACTGGGAAGCACATAAATTAACTTTGTGTTTTATAGATAACTCATTCCCCCCCTTCTAGAATATTTCCATTCTTCTCCTTTAAATTAGAAAAGGTGTATTTCTTCAAACACTAATCATATGTCTTACTTTGAGAAAAGGTTGAACATTCTAAGTTAAAAATAGTATATTGATGCTGGAGGTAACTCACATTAATGTCCACAAAGATGAATTGGGTTATAAGAGGACAGTGTCAGATATAATTCCCCTCTTTTGTTTTTCTAGTTAAACTTTGCCTGGATTGTTAATTTTCCACTCTTGAAGGATAGGGGTTAGATGGTCTGTAGTGTATCCTTCCCAAAGCAATCAAAAAAGACTTAAATAGAAATCTGTTTGTGGGTGGGCTAGATAATTTCTTCCCAAGTGGAAGTTTGCTGGTTATAAATGGCTAAAATTGATCTTTATACGAAGTCAATGAAGTACAGAGAAGCATCCCATTTCCCTGGAAGTCTTTACCTACCCTGCTGTGCTTATCAAGATAAATTTTCTTCCAAGAGACTCCACCAATTGTATTAACCACTTCCTAAGGCTGCTCACGTTGTGAGTTATTTATTACATACAATGGGCTTTATTAATGGTAAAACTATGAAAAGGCGAATCTGCCATATCCTGGCTGTTTACTTGGATGGACAGATAAATGAGTGTAACTGATAAACTTGGCAGGAAGTAACATTTCATGTTAAATCTTTTTTTTTCTTTTTTTTATGTTAAATCTTATTTGATGGTGAATAGATAATGAAAATTGAAAGACAGACTTCTTCAGTTAATCCTTTAGAACTGTAGCAAACTTTAACTTTGAAAAGAGCCCACTTTCCTTAGATGAGAAATGATGAGTATTCTTTCTTACAGTGACCCAAAGTGGCAGTAGTGGGGGAGAATGGGCACTGCCTGTGGTGAGTGACACTTAAACTCACAGCCAGAGAATCTATCAAAAATGCAGACTTTACATCTTTTGAATTATCATGGATGGAGGTGAAACATTCTTCTTAGTAAAATATCACAGGAATGGAAAAGCAAATATCCAATGTACTCAATACTAATATGAATCCAGTAGACAATCTAATGCCAGCCCACATAAGAGAAAAACTCAATTCAACTCAAATTAGGGGAAAGGGGAATGAGAGAGGGAAGGAGAGAAGGGGACCGGCGTGCTCACACTTAATTCACACAATGTACGGGTATTGGCACACTTTTGGGGTGCAGGCACAACTACAAGATGGACTCTGCCTATCATATGAAAATATTTAACCTAGTTGTTTATACCCTCACATTAACCTGAAATAAAAAAAATGCAGACTTGGTAATATCTCTCTCCTTCTTAAAACTGTTATGGCTACTGTTACTCCCAGGATGAAGGTCTGCCTCTACTTTGGGAAGTCTTTTCTCACTTTACTTGGCTAGGTTAAGTTTCTTTGTTACATGTGAAAAAGAAGCAGCCTGTGTTTCTTAGCATTTATCCCACTCTGTTATAGTTATTTACTTGTCTGTATCCCCCACTAGACCATAAGCACCATGAAGGCAGGCTCCACATATATCTAGTTTGCTGCTGTATTCCTAGCACCAGCATAGATCTTTCTGGGAATCCAATAAATGAATGAATACACCATATCTCTTTACTCCTCTCATCCCAGTCTCAATATTGGAAATAATGTAAGTTGGGCAGATAGGAAAGAAATAGCATTTTGTTTGTTTTTAGAAAGAGGAACAGAAGGAAGGAGATGGGGAGAAAGAAGAAAATATGGTATATTTTAGGAATTCCTATTTTTGTGTGATTTCTCATTTTCCTACAAATTCACATTTTTGCTAAACAGATTTTTTAACATTGAAAATTTGCATTGTATATTTCAAAATTGCTAAAAAAGTAGATTTAAAATTTTTCCACTACAAAAGTATGGGAGGGGATGGATTTGTTAGTCTTATTTAATCATCTAACATTGTAAACATAAATCAAGACATCTAGAGTAAATTTTGGTGTCATAAAGCCTGTCTCAGACCAACAAAGGGGCTGAATTAATGAATTACCAAAAGTGTCTTACGATAGGCAGGCTTCCAAGACACAGGCATACATCACAGTCCATAGCTCTTTATGACAGGTGTTAAGTTAGAATCAGTGTTATGGTCATGTGCTCAGACTCTTAGAGGAACATTATGACTGTTGTTTGGTGGAGTGGATTTTCAACTTGGTGAATTTAAATTAAATATTTTTTACTTTCCTTTTTCCCCCTAGCTTTAAGTGGTCAAAAATCTTATAGTGAATATTGAAGACATCTTAAGAGCTTACTTAATGATTCATGCCTATTTATGGGGTGTTTTAAGTAATGAGGTTGTTTTAAAATTAGTGAGAAGTCGTTCTAAGAGAATGATTGTTGACTGGATGCTATGTATTTTTCTTTAAGAAGTTATCAGAAAACCTTTCCAGAACAAGTCATGGTATATGTAAATAAATAAATAGATCTGCATAAGGAAAGTACTATGTTCTTTTCACTCATTTGCCCTACAGATTGTAGTTTTTTAAACCTTATTTTACAGACTTTATTTTTAAGAGCAGTTTTATGTTCTCAGCACAATTGAAAATCGCAGTGGTTTTATTTGGTTTTAGCACAAGTTTCTTCCCAGACTCTTCTGAAGGTGGCTTATTGCAACCAAAGGTTGTCCCTTTCCAGGAAGATGGAATGCTGCCCCCTGTCTCCAGTCCAGAGGCTCTCAAACTTCAGCTTGCATGAATATCATCCAGAAGGCTTGTTGAAACACAGGTTGCTGAGCCCACTTCCAGAGTTTCTAATTCAGTAGATCTTGGGTGGGGTCCGAGAATTGGCATTTCGTATGGTTGGCAGGGGATGCTGAGATTGCTTTTCTCACAGTCTGTACTTTGAGAACCACTGCTCTGTGTAAACTGCATGCTGGCTGACCAAGCAAGTCCAAGTGCATCACACAAAATGAGAATTAACAGTGTTCTATCTGGCAACAGCCTTTTGTGTTTTGACACATACCTGGTTGGATTTCCATTTATATTGGTCATAATCATGGCAGCTGTTGTGTGGATTTGTTTTTAATTGTGTGCCCTTTTGAAAGTTGTGTTTCTTATTCAATAATGCAGAGCTTGGGAATGATGATTAGTGTAACGGTCACTTCAACACGATTTCTAAGGTAGGATCACCCAGATTCCCACTTTTACTCATTTTCACAGAGACAGTAGAGCAGACTATTTAAGAAACTTAGACTGTAAGATACACATTAACTGAGAATTGAGAACAGTAAGAGATGAAGGAGGCTGTGATTTGTCTCACCTACCAGCAGTTTGTCATCAGAAACCATGACAGCTACCTCCTGATTTCCATTATGCAATGAGATTGCAAATAACATTCCACAGCAGTTTTAATCAATAGAGGGTCACAAGAGGTCCTTCTTTCCCCTCGGTGGGGAGAGGGCCTATTTACCCATTTAATTGATATATCATATTTTTCTGGCAAGAGAGAAGGTATCTCTTCTAGCTGTAATTGGGGACTTTTCCTATTCCCATGCACTCTTCAGAGAATAAAACTGTACCTGTAATCTTTATGTATTTTAAATATATAAGGAATGTCAGGTGCAATATAGTGGTCTGGGCATAGCACTGTCTGCAACCATCTTTATCTGTTTCCAGAATGAGGCCAATCTCTGTGCACTACTGCATTAGCCCCAGTATGCTAACAGACAGGTGTTCTCAATGTTGGCCATTAGTCTCCCTTGGAGCCTCTTCCAGGCTCCCTCTAAACATAAGGGAGGCTAGTTTCCTGGTATCATACAGCCCCAGGCCTATTAGTCTCAGTTGCAGGGAAGTCATGGACTTGTCCTTTTGTATCCTCCACTGAGCCACATAGGCTCTCTTGGGATGTTTGAATGGTGATGTATTTGTGCTGTAGCACCTTAGCTTATCCTTGCTTCTTCTCACATGGATTGAAAGCGAACTTTAACTTCGATTAGTGCTTGTACTATGTCTTGTACATGGCAAACGTAAGTGTCTAGTATATATTGTGCGATTCTATTTATTGGAATTCTCAAAGTAATTTATCATCTTAGCTCTGGGAAAGTTTGCATTTATATTATTTATACAGCAAATGCCATATCATACTCAGGGTAGATGGTTTTGACATATAGATATCATATTTCTTATTATGAAGAGCAGTCTATTCAAATTGTAAATTATTTTAATGTACTTACCCAGGGTGCTGATACTCTTTTTTGGAGCAAAATGGATTAATAGGAATTATATGAAATAGGTCAGACTCTGTAGTCAGACTGCCTGACTTCAAATTCTGTTATAATGTTTATTAACTCTATTACCTTAATCAGGAGAATCTCTAAATTCTAGTTTTCTTATCTGTAAAAACTAGATAGATAATAACAGTACCTCTTTATTAAGGTTTTTAATGAAGATCAATAAGATAAAGTGGGTAGAGTCCCAAGCACACTCACTGGTGCATAGTAAACACTATAAATGTTAATTACAATGATGATAGTGGGGAGGAAGATATTTATTTACCATCAGTAGGATATTCCTTTTCCTATGCAACTGTCCTCTTATTTCTTAACCTTTCATAGTGACTTACTCTATTTTGTGAACAATGGCAGATTAGTGTTAAAGGTGTACTCATTGGTTAAGAAACAGAACAAAATGATAGGTCAAAATAGGCTCTGACCAAGGGCAAACATATCTTGTTTTCTTGAAGGCCAAACTTGAGACCTGGGACCTCACCAGCCCCTTGTTCTCGCTACCTGACCTCAGAAAGTAATGCATTGCTATCCTTTCCAAATCCATGTGGTAGGTGGTAAGAGAGTTTTATTTAAAAATAGAAAACCACGGAAAAGATTGGGTGACCCAAAGATAAGTTGTGCTAAATTTTAATATTGTTTTTAGCACCCAAGCAAAAGTGTTCTTAAAATTCAGTTTTGAAAAAGGAAAAAACCCCAACAAAACACCAAAATTAGCCAGTCTAATTCTGGCTGGTCTAGACTTCATGTCTGATGGAGGAGTTGTGTTTGAAGGTGAGGAGCTAAGGGGTGGATGGGAGTTGTAAGTCTGTCCTTTGCATTGGAATTCCCTTTCTTTTCTTAGTATGATGATCCAATGATTGAAACACAGGTCCACTCTGGGTGAAGTACATTACCCTTTGTTGAGGGAAGAATTATATTTTTTCTTCCAGGGATGGTCCACATGACACTAATTCCTGTCATTTCCATTATAAATGTCAGAAATAAAAGCATGAAAAGAATTTGGAATTACTTTCTCTAAAAGTCACATTCATTTTAGGATAATCAGAAAAGCAGTGGAACTAAATGTATTAGATTTTACTGTGACCTATCCACCTGCATAAGATGTATACATTCAGACAAACATGTCAATTATGCTCCAGTAAATTTTCATTTTACTCAAATGTGGATAATTTACTCAAATGTAGAAGGATGTCACAGGGAAAGATAAATTATATGAACACAACACAGAGTTATGTGGTCTAGTTAGGAAGGACCTAAGACAGTGTTGTATGAGAGCGTTGTGAGATAATGCTGAATAGTTCCTGGTATAGCTCTCTAAGCTCAGTAAGTGCTAAATCTCTTTATTTTTTTTCCCCCACAAAGTAAGTAGAATAGGATGGGGGAGATTCTAGCAGTTTATCCACTTATTATTCTTCTTTAACTTAGTGGGTGAAACAGGTCAACAGATAAAAATATTCAATCAACCCACCAATGATTATTTATTTAGCATCTAGCCAATAACATGAAACAAGTAGAAGATCCTAAACTGTCATGTTGCTTATAATCTAGTTGAGGGTAAATCACTAACACCTATAAAATAGCACTGAGCAACACAAAATAATGTAGCAAAGGCTATTGCATTGTCCCAGGGTTCAGAGGAAGGCTGATTGTGTGTGAGGAAGCTGCAGCTATCGGAGTTTTCAGCCAAGTTATAACAGAATTTCTTAGACTAGGTGATTTTCTGGAACCTGAAAATCCAAGATTGGGAAAGCAGAAATAGGTGTGGTTGGCTTCTTGGGGAAGGGCTCCTCCAGGTTTGCAGATGGGTCCCTCCATGTTGCATCTTCACATAGTGGAGAGACCGAAACAGCTTTCTCCTATCTCATAAGGGCACTGATCCATTCAAGAGGGCTCCACCATCATGAGGGTGAAACTTTGAAAGTTAACTTTCAAAGACCACCTCTCCTAATGCCATCACATTGGGAATTATGAGTTCAATATATGAATTTTGGGGGGATACAAACATTTATCCCATAGCTGAAGGCTCTGTACAATTATGTGAGATTGGGCTGGGCTTGAAAGAATGGGGGAGGAGTGAACAAACTGAGAAGTCAGAAGAGGAGGAAGGACCTTCCAAGCCTGGGAATCCCATGAACCTTTGACCTGATACCAGATCATGTTCAGCTGTGTCTGGGTGGAAGTAAGTGGAAAACCCTTTCCCGCCTCACAGCATCTCTCTGTTATGACAAAATTTCAAAGGATTCCTTTAAGAGTCTCCTAGGAGGATTCAAACCAGGGAAGGGTGAAGTGCTGTGTCCCACTGAGCACAAAACTCTGGGCTTAAGTTAAAAATCCAAATCAGTGAGCATGGAGCTTCTTGGTGTCATGCTGTGCCCTCTGAGTCAGGGTTGTAGGAAGAGGTAAAGTGGGTAAATTGCTATGGGATTTAAGGAAGGAGCTATCAAACCCAAGGGAAGTCCTCTTCCTCCTCTGCTCCCATCCTTTGCACTATGGAAATCCATGTAACTTAAAATTAAAACTTATAAAATTTTCTCTGGAAAAAATGCACATCTGGACTGTTTATTAAACATAGATACGTAATTGGTGAGAAAGAAATTAAATGCTGTACCAGTGAATTGATTTATTTGCCTCATTCCAGTAAGAAAAGATGCCATTCTTGAAGGGCTCAGAGTTTCTTCTTTATGTTTTCTTGACCCTTGAGTAAACTGGGAGTAATCATATCTGCACTGTCTCTGTTTCACAAGGTGGTAATAGATCTCAGTAAGGTAAAATATTTTAATTGTAAAGGGTTTTGAGTGACTTGGAAATAGGTTCTGTATGGAAAATGGCATAAATGATTGTTTTTCTCCTTGTGCTGCAGTGTTTTAACTTGTAATTTCTACTCTCACAACCCCGCCTATTTAAATGGGAGCTCAATGTGAGATACTCTGTTGTCTCTGAAATTACTGGGATGGAATTTTAAATTCCTGGATATGTTTTCATAGGCCTGGGAAAAGAAGATACTGAAATTTTCATTTTTTACTTTGGATTCCTTTATTTCATTTATATATTCATGCACCCGAAGTATCTAGTGATTTTGCTGGTGTATAAATTAATATTTACAGGTGAAACCTTGCTGAAAATAAAATAGATTAAGTGGAGAATATTTTTCCCATAGCTTCCTTCTGTAAAGAAAATGAAATAATTCAGCACCACTCCTTTACTGAATGCCCCATCTGTTAGCTCCAGGCTGATCTGAGCCAACATCCTCTTGAGAATATTAGGGACCTAGGGTTTGCCTCTGTGGCAGGGTGGGTTTAGCACATACTGGGAGCATAGGGATTTTTAAATTGAGACTTATATTTTCCCTTAAACATTACTCTGGATCATGGAGAACTAAAACAAAAACATGTATTTGGGGCATTGTAATTACAATTAAATTTCCGCTTATACTGATCTGTATTATGCATAGCACATGATACATTTTTTCAGATATTAAATCAGCGATTTAAAGTATTGTAGCTCAGGATTGATGAATAAATATTATTTTAACACTTTATTTTTTAAAATTTCATGATGTTTAAACTAGTAGCATTAATTTTTCATTTTGGTAAGGTGGTATAAGTTTTAGGGTAAAGTAAGATATCTACATGAAAATTAGCTCCCATAAACCCAATCTATGCTCATTTAGAAAATGGTTCTTAGGAATGAAAAACACACCATTTTGGATTGTACTTTGTTTTAAACAACTCAGAATTAAATGGAATTCCATGTTTTTTAAGCAGAATGGATAATACCCACTGTGATCCATGGGCACTGGACATCTTAAAGATGTTTTAGGAAGTTTGGCACATTGTAGGTTTTTTTGTAACTGATAATTTTTCCTAGTTCTCCAAATACTTGGAATCATAAAATCTTGAGTTGATAGGGATTTGGGGGGGTCTTCTATTATAGGCTTTCATTCAACCCAAAATCTGTTCAAGTAAGACCCTTGATAGGTAGTGATTCAATGCTGTTCTTAGTTTCTCTTACTTTTGTTAAATGTTCTCTCTCCACCCGATCCTCCTGTCTTCTGAGTGGTTTTTTTTTCCTCCCTGGGAGAATCCTTCAGATGTTTGAAGACCCTTCTTATTTCTGGGCCTTGAGTTATCCAGGCTACACATCACCTGCTCCTAATAAAAAACAGTGCAGGAGCTAATGTTTTTTGATACCTTCCTCCACTCCAGACGCTGTGCTAAACTTATAACATGCCTGATCTTATTTGATCCCTACCACAATGTTGTCAGATAGGTATGGTTTTCAGATAAGGAAGTGGTGAGGGGGCTTACCCAGAAAGTAAATGGCCACGTGAGATTCAAACCTAGGTCTGATGGACCCCAGTGACCATGCTTTCAATTGCTGCTCTGCACTTCCTTTTAGTTATGTTTTCAAATTCTTTCTGTATAGTTCCTTTTCTCTAAACACTGTCCTGCTATTAGTTTAACTATTCCAAGGTAAAATCATTTTTCCTTGTCGTTCTAAAAGACTGCCTTTAAGCGGAACATTATGCCCTTAACACAGAGGGCTTTAGCTCTGAAAGCCTCATGCTCTTAGTGCGTTGGTGGCCAGAATGGCAGCTGGGCTGGCTGGCACTTCCATGATGGGGAGTGGCCTCAATACAAGGATGGAATCTGACTGCTGTGACCCCGCGGACCTTCCCTGCTGCTGGAGCAGCCACACATCCCAGAAAACATTAGGAAATTTAATGCTCTCTTAGCAGTATTGATGGGAGCTTCCTATTGTTCCAGATGTCTTCTGAGGCGGATACAGAATGGGAAACGTTTGTATTATTACAGATGTTTAGAGCAGTTTATGCATCAGGAAGTTTTCCATGGAAGGATGAATATATCCAAAATTCCTTTTTGAAGTTGATGGCAGGATGTGGTGAAATTGCTTGGACTTCAGGGAAACACTAAAAACATCAAAATAAGTACATGTGGTTTGCGCCTACTCCTTTCCCAAACGAACACATGACCCGTGACAGCATTTCCTCATCACATGGAATCAAATTCTGGATCAAATATTGAGATGATCAAATGAGCATATTCATACTAAGTTTCTTTTATTTCTACTCTAGAATCAGTGGATATATTGGGTTCAGGGTTTGTGTGATATTATCTGTGTCAGAAAAGCAGACTATTCACTTTCACATATGTGGGGAGAAACCAGAGTTATAACCTTATTTTTTGTCCATTGGCTGATGAAGAGAATTGGGTCCTTTCAGCCACTATTTTGGGTAGTCTGAAGAGCAGCCCCCTCTTTGCATCCCTCACTCACCCTCTGGGCCTCCCTGTAGTGCGACTGTGTTTCTCACGATGGCCACACAGTCCCCCTGCTTGGTTAACCTTCCTTGATATCTCCTTCCAAGCCTTCTTTAACGTAAGTTATAATACATTCAGTTATGCCTTTACTTTGAAAACACTTTTGATCTTTTTAGAGTTCCTCTAGGTTTTCCTATTAGATAAAAACAGCTTTTTATACCTTTTGTTTCCATGGTAATGAATTCTAGGTCTACTTTAGAAAACCACTGGCTTCGTGTGCCAGTGGAAAGTTGGAGCATTATAGACTAACACAATAAACACCAGCCCACCTGTGAAAGGAGCACAGGCTGACAGAAACACTTCAGAATCATGGTCATGGAGTGATGTGAGCATTTTTTTTTTTTTTTTACTGCAATCAGTGGAATTTGGAAAGTAAGTCCTGCATTGCAGAAAAATAGCTTGGGAACATTAGCAGGAATTTTAGTGTTCACTAATCAGCTCAAGGCAGAAAGAGCCTAATTACTTGAGGCATTAATTTTCAAATTTAACAGTAGATAAGACACCATAGAATCCCATTTCTGAATTTTCTGCAGCCTTCCTGAGTTTTTTTTTTTTTTGAGACAGAGCCTCAAGCTGTCACCCTAGGTAGAGTGCAGTGGCATTATAGCTCACAGCAATCTCCAACTCCTGGGCTCAAGAGATCTTCCTTCCTCTGCCTCCTAAGTAGCTGGGATTACAGGCATCTGCCACAAAGCCTGGCTATTTTTTGGTTGCAGTGTCATTGTTGTTTGGCAGGCCCAGGCTGGATTCGAACCTGCCAGCTCAGGTGTATATGGCTGAATCCTTAGCCACTTGAACCATAGGTGCTGAGCCCTTCCTGAGGTTTTTATAAGTGTCAGTTCTGCTCTTGGGAAGTCACAAGTGGAAGGAGGGATACTTTCCTTTTGGTGAAAGGAAGATTGTTTCCAAAAGATTCAGGGAAATCTACCTGGTATTGTCTAT
>CAUYON010165738.1:0-56596 GCA_963573935.1 Arctocebus calabarensis
TCACGCTGTCTCCCTGTGTCCCCAAAGGGAAGTTTCTGGGCAGATCCCGCCTGGCAGAGATGCCTGAAGTCCTCTCTCCCCAGTCTCACTGTGCCTAGCCGCAAGGAAGCTGTTACTCGTCCGCCATCTTGCTCCGCCCTCTCTTACAAGATTTCAAACTGTTTCATTCTTACTCTGTCATGGTGATCTGTGATGATCTTCAATGTCACTGTCGTGATTGTTTGTGGGGGTGCTGTGAAGCACACTCATTTAAGATGGTGAACTTGACTGATAAATGTCGTGTGTGTTCTAACTGGTCCACTGACCAAGCCATTCCCCTCTCCCTGTCCCTTTCCTTGGGCCTCCCTATTCCCTGAGACACAATGATGTTGAAATTAGGCCAATTAATGACTCTACAATGGCTGTTAAGTGTTAAAGTAAAAGGAAGTGTCTCATGTTGTTCACTTAAAATCAAGAGCTAGATATGACTAGGCTTAGCGAGGGAGGCATGTTGAGAGCCGAGATAGGCTGAAAGCAAGGCCTCTTGTGCCAAACAGCCAAGTTGTGAATGCAAAGGAAAGATTTTTGGAGGAAATTATAAATGCTACTTTAGTGAACATGTGAATACAGAGAAAACAAAACAGGCTTATTGCTGATATGGAGAAAGTTTTAGTGGTCTGGACAGAAGATCAAACCAGTCATAACATTCTCTTAAGTCAAAACCTAATCCAGAGCAAGACTCTAACTCAGTCCTGTGTAAAGTGAGAGAAGTTGCTGGAAAAACTTTTGAAGCCAGCAGAGGTTGGCTCATGAGGTTTTAAGAAAGAAGCCATCGCTATAATATAAAAATGCAAGGTGAAGTAGCAAGTGCTGATGGAGAAGTTAGGGGGCCTCGAGATTGCTAAGGAGGTGATTTTCAGTGTAGACAAACCAGCTTTGTATTGAAAAAAGATGCCGTCTAGGACTTTCATAACTAGAGAGGAGAAGGCAATGCCTGGTTTCAGAGTTTTGAAGGGCAGGCTGAGTCTCTAGTTAGGTGCTAATGTGGCTGGTGACTTCAACTTGAAGCCAGTGCTCATTTTCCATTTGAAAAACCCTAGGACCCTTAAGATTTATGTTAAACCTACTCTGCCTGAACAACAAAGCCTGGATAATAACACATGGTTTACATCGTTGAGATCTACTGCTCAGAAAAAAAGATGTGCTTCAAAATGTTACTGTTTTTTGACAAGGCACATGGTTACCCAAGAGCTTTCGTGAAGATGTATGAGGAAATTAATGTTTTCATGCCTACTAGCACAATACCCATTCTGCAGCCCGTGGATCAAAAGTAATTCCAACTTTCAAATCTTATGATTTAAGAAGTCCATTTCAGGCTCGGTGCCCATAGCACCGTGGTATTAGGGTGCCAGCCACATACACTGAGGCTGGGGGGGGGGGGTCCCAGCCCAGCCTGGGCCAGCTAAACAATGATAACTGCAACAAAAAATAGCCAGGTGTGCTGATGGGCGCCTGTAGTCTCAGATACTTGGGAGGTTGAGGCAAAAGAATCATAAGCCCAGGAGTTTGAGGTTGCTGTGAGGTGTGACAGCATGGCACTCTATCGAGGGCAACATAGTGAGATTCTGTCTTAAAAAAAAAAAAAAAGAACATTTCATATGTCTATAACTGCCATAGACAGTGATTCCTCCGATGGATCGGGGCAAAGTAAATATAAAACCTTCTGGAAAGGATTCACCACTCTAGATCCCATTAAGAACACTGGCAACTCCTAGGAGCAGGTGAAAATACCAGCACTAACAGGAGCTTGGAAGACACTGATTCTAACCCTCACGGATGACTCTGAGGAGTCCGAGACGTCCCTGGAGGAAGTGACTGTGGATGTGGCAGAAATAGCACTCGAGGCAGGAGGAGAGGTGTAGCCTGAAGGTGGACGGCACCGCTGCAGGCTAACGGCCAAACCACAGCAGGTGGGAGTTCTCACGGACGAGCACAGAATCTACTCCTGGTGAAGATGCTGAGAACATTGTTGAAATGACAATAAGGATTTAGAATGTTTTATTGATACATAATAGATATACATCATTTCAGGGTACAGATAATCTGGTACATTCATATAATGTGTAAAGATTCAATCAGGGTAATTGGGGTATCCATGACTTGATTTTTTCTTTATACTACAAACATTCAAATTACTCTCTTATAGCCATTCTGAATGTACCCTAGACTATTGTTAATTATGGCGAGCCTACTGAGCTATTGAACAATAGGTCTTATTTCTTCTGTATATTCGTGGCCACCAATCACCCCCTCCTTATCTGCTCTACCTCCCTACACTTCCCAGGGATTTAGAATATTTTAAAAAATTAGTTGATAAAGTAGTGGCAGCGTTTGAGAGGAATGACTCTAATTTCAAAATAAGTTCTACTGTGAGTCAAATGCTGTCAAACAGTATCGTATGCTACAGAGAAATCTTTCATGAAAGATGCTGTTGATGTGGTAAACTTTGTTGTCTTAAAGAAATTGCCACGGCCGCCTCAGCCTTCAGCAAGCACCACCCCGGTCAGTCAGCAGCCTCAACTGAGGCAAGACCTTCCACCAACAAAAAGATTATGACTTGCTGAAGCTCAGATAATCATTGGCATGATGTAGCAATAAAGTATTTTTTGGTTTCGTACATTTATGTAGACATAATTACACTTAACAGATCATAGACTTACCATACACTTAACAGATCACAGTATAGTGTAAACATAACGTTAGATGCAATGAAAGACAAAAATTACAACTCACTGTTTTGCTGTGTTCCCTTTACTGCAATATTCACTTTATTGAGGCGTCTGGAACCAAATGTGCAGTCTCTCTCAAGTATGCCTGTGACCAAAGTGAATGCTATGGTTAACTGGAATTTCCTTTGTAACTTTTCAAAAATTAAAAACACAGCTTACGAACATTTGACATGCTCCTATTTAGTTTCTGGAAGAAAATACTCATATTCAATGGGCTCCATTCAAGCAAAAATTAGTGCAACTACTAAAGCAGTGGTTCTCAAACTTCCTAATGCTGCGACCCTGAACTGTATTAAAGGGTTGTGGCATGAGGAAGGTTGAGAACCACTGCACTGAACAATGTGTTTCATAATGCTTGGAAAGCTTTATCACATTGATCATAGTTTTAAATTAAACTTCATTGGTCAAAATTAATTCAGTGTAATTATAAGAAGTGAGTTGTTTTCTTAGATCTGGATTAATTCTGTGAATAAACTGCACTCAAGTTGTGTCACACACGTCATTTCATCTTGAGGGACTTAATTAAGTCATGGATGTTATTTCCTACGTCAGAAAGATAATGTATGTTAAGAATAACTTTATATAAGACAGCTATAAAATACCAGTCCCACATAGTATCCTCATGACCACGGAGGGCAGAGAGATGTGGAAATTGACAAAATACCTATGCAGAATCTTCTGGTTATTAATGAGTTCTAACCCATTCATCTAGCTAAGTGAAAAGTTTTGCTACAGTTGCTAATTTTACTCTGCATTGCATAAACAAATACTTCTCCATCTGATACAGATTTGTGGTGGTGACAAACCATTTCTGGCCCCTAATGACTTGCAGACCAAACATCTGCAGCTTAAGGAAGAATCTGTGAAGCTATTCCGAGGGGTGAAGAAGATGGGTGGGGAAGAATTTAGCCGGCGTTACCTGCAGCAGTTGGAGAGTGAAATAGATGAACTTTACATCCAGTATATCAAGCACAATGATAGCAAAAATATCTTCCATGCAGCTCGTACCCCAGCCACGCTGTTTGTCGTCATCTTTATCACATATGTGATTGCGGGTGTCACTGGATTCATTGGTCTGGACATCATAGCTAGTCTCTGCAACATGATAATGGGACTGACCCTCATCACCTTGTGCACCTGGGCGTACATCCGCTACTCTGGAGAATACCGAGAGCTGGGAGCCGTGATAGACCAGGTGGCTGCTGCCTTGTGGGATCAGGTAGGAACACTTGAATTCTCAGCCAAGTTCAGCATATGTGTGAATGTCACCTATGTGCTGGGCCCTGCATTAGATGCTGGAAATACGTGTACAAATTAACATGATTTGGGTCCCAGTCCTCAAGAACTTTACAGTGTGTCAAGATGCAAACAACTAACTCTCCTGCAGGACAGTATGAGAAGCCATACACAGCTCCTTCCCATTAACATTTCAAAAATACCACTGGTTAAATATAGTTTTTACTTTTTCTTAATACTGTTAAAAAGTGGTATGAGGGACAGTTTTTATGTAGCTGTCTGTAATGTGATTATGGGTTATCATTTGACTAGCATTGGCTTTGTCAGCAGCATGTATGAACCACGATCATAAAATCACATCAATCTTTAGCGTAAATTCCTGAAAGCAAGTATCAGATTGTTTCAGACTGTCTGTGTTTGAGCTAGACTTTTGCTAGGCCACAGCATGGGACAAGGGCCAAACTCTGGATCAGCTGCTCATGAGTTACTTGTCCTTTCTGGTCCGATTGCCTTTTTCCTAAAGAGCCAGGGCCACCATGGCCCATTGTGCCAACAATGGATTGGAGCAAAGGAGACAATTTTAAGTTTAAGGAGACACATGGAACAATAATCAACTCACCATGTCATTCTGGAAGTATCCTCACTTACCTCATGAAAATTTAGGAGAATTCAGTGAAGCTGAAGTTAAGATTCTTCATACAATCATGGATTTGAGATTTGAACATTTATGGTCTGCAGGTAGCAAGCGATAGTTACAATTCTCCCATCAGTAAGAGCATCCTTTTATATCATCTTTACAGCAGAACTGTAGAGTGATGGATTTAAACATGTGCCTTTGAAGGATCTAGTTGAAGCAACATGCTGGGAAATAACAGTAAAAAACTGGATCCTCTAAACCACTCACTGTCTCCAATAGTCTCTTAACCATGAAAGGTCAGAGAGGGTCTTAAATCTCAAAAGCCTCTTAGAATATGATGCTGAAATCTATGAGGAATATAGAATTGATTCTGTTAAAATACGTAAACTTAAGTATTTGTTCTTAAATGCTCACAAATTAGTATCGTAAACAAAGTTGAATATCAAAATACTGTTAATGAAGCAGTTATATATACTTTTCTTGTCTCCTTTTTAAACTGCCTTTGCCACAGGGAAGTACAAATGAGGTAAGTTTTCTTTTTCATGAAAGGTTACGTATTTGTAAGCATGTTATTCTTATTTTATAAAATGACTAGCAATTAAAGGATGTCTTAATGTAGATTATTTTTAATTGTGAATTTTTAACATTGTAAAATACTTAACTTACTCCAAATATTATATGTGATTTGATCTGCACAAAAAATATAAGAACTAATTATCATAAATGCATCTGATTGTTTCCTGAATGTGTAGAAAAATTCAAAATTCTTAAGCTATGACATGGTACGTGCTACTCTATTTCAGAGTGAGGTCGAGTTATGACGTTTGGGGAAATTAACTACTAGAGGGCATTTAAATGCAACTACAAACTTTAGAATTTTTGGCTGGGTGCAGTGGAGGAGGGGCACATTTTGTGCTCAGCTGCACAACAGAGGAAATGATGAAAAATAAGTGTCCCACTCTGGAAAACATATTGGAAGCCCAGACAGCAAGTGGAAGCTATGTATAAGAAAGTAGTTATTGGCAGTCAGAATGCGTAAGCCCTTATAATTCACCTAAAACTGATTAATATTCACAATTAAGTATTTGAGTTCTGAACACACTCCTAAAGCATAGTGGCTGGGAAACTACTCCAAGAGGTATGCAAGGTAAAAATAAATGCTATTTGAGAATAAAATATTTACTATGGAGATCAATCCACAAAAGCGATACCACATACTGATGAGTTGGAAATATTTTTGAGTTTCAAGATATTATAGTTATTAATTTATATCTTATATAGAGCAATGATAGAAAGATTTCAACATCAGTATGTTAAATTTTGTGCAGTACCATAAATTAAGCAAACTAAAAAGGAAACATTTTACATCTGTATGATCTTGATTCTTGTATTCTAGGCTTTATACAAGCTTTACAGTGCAGCAGCAACCCACAGGCATCTGTATCATCAAGCTTTCCCTACACCAAAGTCAGAATCTGCTGAACAATCAGAAAAGAAGAAGATGTGATCCATATTTAAAAAAATACAGATGCATGACTAATTGTCAATTTAATATTCAGTTTTATGTCTCCATGCAAACATTCAAAGTGCTTCCATCAGAACAGAGTAAGATGCCAAACACCTCTGAAAACTGCACAATGGATTAGTTCTTCTACTTCAGTGTTTGATAAGCAAATGTACGTATGCATGGTTGTATCATTTTGTTAACACGGACAATTTCCTGATTTTTGTCTGCAAATATGCTATTATAATTTAAAGTATTTGTCTATTTTTGATAACAGTCTATGTGTTCTGCTTGAATTTATTAAATTCTACTCCTGGATTACAATTAAACCATGTAGTGATGCTATTCCACGTTTGGATATGCTTATTTAATTTCTACAGAAACACTGTAAATGGTTTCACATAACCACCTGTAAGAGCATAGTATCATATAACTCAGCAGGCTTGATTTAATCTATACCATCTTACATATACTATGACCTCTTAGTTATTTTTAAGTACATTAAAAACTTTTCCGTTGCTTTACTGTGTGTGTGTATATATATATATATATAGCTTCTTTTACATTATTTAATATAGAATATAAACATCTTGATCAAAAATGCACAAAAAATCACTTTGTATATGTATTAGTTTCACTGCATTGTATATTTTTTCATTTGGTACATAAAGAATGTATTCTTCATAGGTTTATTCTTTTAATATGTGAAGTATTATTAAAGTTTACTTGGGTTCCTAAGATTAAAGACAAATGCTTACTGAATTTGAAAATGTTTGGGAGATGTTGATACAGAATGATGACTCTTTTGTTAATTCAAGATGAGTTTTCTTTAATGTTGATAACATTACAAATTTAAGTTTCCATTTTAGAAACATACACTAATCCCTTTAAATACCTTCCAGTACTTTTAAACCAGTGATTCTATATTTTATCTCAACTGACTGAAATGTTTAATGGAGTTTCATAGAGCAGATCTCTTGGGAAAAAAAGATATGATAATGAAAAAAGAAAAGTAATACTTCTTATTTAGTAGGCCCAAAACAGTGATTTCAAAGGGCAGTTCCAGACCGGCTATTCCTTAATTCAATTAAAGGGCAATATAAAGTAAGGAATAATAGGAAAGAACAACTAAGAAGGAAGAGTGTGATATATAAACTTATATCTTAGAAAAGTTTGATCCTAAAAGGGGATTCAGCAAATTATCTTTTCTCAATGATAAGATTCAACGAGCCAGATGTTCATTTTTTAACACCCTTTTTTATTATATTGCTTCCCATTGCCTCTGGGCCTTCTGAACAGAAAAATTAAATACTTATAGCACTGTGTTTAAAACATGGACTCAAAAACCACAATGTTTTCACAAAAATATATTTAATAAACTTGTATAAAATCAAACACTTAACATTTTCAACATTACATCAATAATTCAAACTCACTGATATCTGAGAGTGCTTTGTATTTTGGAAGATTACCTAAACTAAAAATGTATTTACATATTTACAACTCACGAAAATATAACTGAAGAACTACTTCAACTAATATTGACATCCACAGAGTTGTAGGGATTTATAACCTAGAAGTATCATAAATTTGTGTAAAATCAAATGTACTGTGACAAACAAAAAAGAAAAAAACTTGGAGGGAAATATATGGTTTTAAAAGTTTTTACAAATGTTTAAAGATAAAAAATAATATAAAACCAATTTTAATGACCAAAATTTCATATTGAATCCCTGATTGTCATTTTTGATGGCTCGCCCAGCCCATCAGCAGGTGCTGCTGCACTGTCAGGCCCCTGCCCCGTCATCAGAACTACTACAAGTACAGCAAGACCCCTGCGGAGCAGGGAAGGAAGTAGTGTTACCAACTGTAAATGCCACACACATCTTCCCCATGCACAGTAAGATCTTACACGTATATGTATTCCTGAACAATTAAAGGCTATTCACCTTTCCATACCAAAAAATACTTTCTCAACATGCTTTAAAAGGGTTCCTTACAGGGGGCGACGGGCACAACCACATACGTTATATACGGAAATTTATCACAAGAAAAGTTCCATCTCCTATTTCATATTTTGAACCACGCTATAGCAATATTAAACCATCCCATTCCAAGCAATGTTCCACACTAAAGCAGTAAACATCTTTTTTAAAAATACTGCATAGATTGTCAATCTCTTTTTTACAAAAAAAAAAAAAAAAAGGTCCTGCTGCTGTATGGCCTTAACAAGCAGTGATTTCCTGTTCACCATCTGGTCTGAATGACCCTTCTTGCTGCATTTCTCTCCATCAAGAATATTCAATGCAGTTTCCTAACACAGCATTTGAAAGTGTTTGCCATGTTCCTCTTAAAATGATAAAACTCAAATTTTTTGTTCAAGAAAAGTTAATCTATATAACAAAATACATATAAAATTAGAATTTTATAATTTCCAAAAAGTAAGCTGCCTTTATTAACCAAAGTACTTGTGTGCAGTTTTTTAATCTGTGAAAATATTTTAAAGCTTTTATAAAACTTAAATTTTCAAAATTTTAACTCAAAAATTCTTGCCATGTTGTTGGGCATACCACTGCTGTCTCTGCTTGCGGTTTTCCAACTCAGAGAGAAGAGCCTGTCTGTATGCTTCATACATTTTAACGATCTGTTCCAGTTCTTTCATGAAGAGCAACGTTAGCATGCCCTGGTATGTATCCAGGTCAGCCAGCTGGAAGAGTTCCCACTTCAGAATGTGGTCATATCTGTTTGAAAACAGTCATACATATGTTCACAACACATATATAGCAATAAACTAGTCTATTTTTTCAAATATCAACTTTATAATTAAGCAGACCGTAAGTTTTAATTAAAAATAACTGACTTATAAACTGCTATTTAAATGAACTTTTCTAAGATAAAGAAAACTGCTAATATTACTTCATTTCTACTTAAGTTAAAGAAAACCCAATTCTTTTAATTATCAGTAGTTATTCTAACATTAACACTAGATGACTATGAACACTGATTCTAAAACTACAATGATTCTGGGTGACGCCTGTAGCTCATTGAGTAGGGTGCTGACCCCATATACCGAAGGTGGCGGGTTTAAGCACGGCCTCGGCTGAACTGCAAAAAAAACAGAAAAATAGCTGGGTGTTGTGGCGAGCGCCTGTAGTCCCAGCTACTCGGGAGGCTGAGGTAAGAGAATAGCGAAAGCCCAGAAGTTGGAGGTTGCTGTGAGCTGTGTGATGGCCACGGCACTCTACCGAGGGCGATAAATTTAGATTATGTCCCAAAAAAAAAAAAAAAAAAAAAACAAACTACGATTCTGTAATTTCTGAAGCGTACATTCTATCCTATTTATAAGTTCATCCAAAGTTAATTGTCAAGAACTTAGGGATGCTTAAAGTTTAGACCACATTGTGGTTGCAAATGATAATGCATAAAAACGGCAAAGTCATTCGTGTTAACAGATCTTTTTTTTTTTTTTTTTTTTTAAGCACAAAATGATTTAATGAGTTCTATCAGCTTAGATTCAACAATTATCAACACTTTGCCATAATTGGCTATCCTGTTTTTTGGAGAGGGTATCCTAAAATATTTTATTTTATTTTATTTTTTCTTTTTAAAAATTTATTTATTTATTTATTTGTAATTTTGCCAGGGTTGGATTTTATTTATTTTGTTTGTTTGTTTTTTATTGAATCATAGCTGTGTACATTAGTTCAATCATGGGGTACAGAAATGCTGTTTACTACAGCAAACAAGGAACCAAATGAAAGAGTTAGCAACAAAGAGGAATGATTATTCACAGGCTAAGTATTCCTGAGGCTGGGTAAACAGTATTTAAAAAAAGAAAAAGAAAAAAAAACAACTGAAGAAGGAAATAATAAACTGATTTCAAAATGAGAAAATAAGCAGACTGCAGAATACCTTGCAATGTGGCAAAGGACTCACATAAGATTGTATCTACATATATCTTGGATAGTGATAGTAGATCACTCCTAATACAAGGCAGTCACTGTACCATGTGCTTTAAAATGCATTATCTCTTGTAAACTTCGACAAATAGGTAGCTAAGATTATTATCCCCATGTTTCAGTAGAGGAAACACACATACATTCAGTAATTACCCAAGGTCACTCAGTAAATAGGCAATAGAGCTGGAGATCACACTAGGTTCCCATCTGAGCAATCTTAATCTTATAGGTGCCCTATATACCTGCCCCCAATATTGATGACAGTCATTTTGAAGTCTCTTAACGTGCAAGGCTCTTGGACAAATACTTTAGATACATTTCCTTACTGAACTTTCAATAACTCTTAAGGTAAACTCTTCATAAGCTTGAGAGTTATTAAAGGTACTATTGCTATCACCAATTTAAAGAAGACAAAACTATGTTAAACAACCTGCCCAAGGTTATACCGTTAAAAAGTACCAGAGAATTTATATCATCTCACCCCAGAAGTCACCGCCACTATGCTTTACTACTTTGTCTTGCTTTGTACCCAGGTATCGAGGACTTACCTGAGTCCTTATTCTCATCATGAGTACTGTACCACTTATCTACAAGGTAAGCTTCTCCTATGAGGCTGTAAGCCTTCTTATTATACCCCTAATAGCAGAGGTCTGCAGAGATGTGAAGATTCATTAAATGTTTGAGGTAATATTTCTAATCAATAATTTTCAAACTTATAAGCTGTGGTATCCTTTCTCCAAATGAAATATTACTTAAAGTCTAATATTATTAAGAGGAAAACATGGAGCTACTTAGATTGAGCAGTGCAGAGACCCTATTCAGCCCTCTACTCACCCCTCAGAAAACAACTCGTCTATAAAACACTTACTTCACAGGGGCTCGAGCATAAACCTGAAGCCAGTCGGGAATTTCTGCAGTGTGATATGGATTCGCAGGAACTAGAAGGGACTGATTTCTTTCAGTTTGCTGTGGCTGGTATGTGATAGGAGGTGGCTGATCATACCGAGGTACACTAAGAAAGAAGTGCCATTCATTAGGATAAAAGCCCTAAATGTAAACATGAAATTATAAAGAATAATATTTAAGCACCTTCCAATGTACATCCTGCCCAAACTGACTTCCTTCTACCACCTACAAGATAATTTCCTATGGGCCGAGCCTGGTGGGTCACACCTGTCTGTAATCCTAGCACTCTTGGAGACTGAAGCAGGTGGATTGCTTAAGCTCAGGAATTTGAGACCAGCTCAGGAATTTGATCCCATTTCTATTAAAAATAGAAAAATTAGCTGGGCATCTTGGTGGGCAAGTGTAGCCCCAGCTACTCGGGAGGCTGAGGTAGGAGGATCATTTAAGCCCAAGAGTTTGAGGTTGCTGTGAGCTCTTGATACTATGGTGCTCTACCCAGGGCAACAGAGTGAGACTCTATCTCCAAAAAAACAGGAAAAAGATAATGAGATAATGTCTTATGATAAAAGCCTGGCTTTCTTTATTATACCATAAGGAAGTAAAAAAATCCATCCTCTCTTGTAAACTGGTATGCTACTAGTGATGGATATAAACCTAAGCTAAATTTTTACATATTTTAAAGAGATTTGTTCTGGATATTTATTCTGTTAAGGAGAGCTTCAAAGAGGTCAAAAAAAAAAAAAAAAGTTGGAACTAAGCTGTAACCTTTACACAGAAGTTTGAAACTAGAATCATAATTTTCCACAATAACTAGTAATTAGCTATAAATTGATAATGGAAAGGTTGATGATTTCTCTCAAAATGAGAATGAGTGTTTTCGTCTTCCTGTAAGCCAGTGGTTCTCAACCTGTGGGTCGCGACCCATGGGAACTGTATTAAAGGGCCGTGGCATTAGGAAGGTTGAGAACACTGCTGTAAGCTAAGAAGGGAGTTGGGATATGTAGCGCAGCAGGGTTGAAGTATTCACATTAAATGTAGATAACTTTTCTAATTTTAGCCACCAAAAATGAACGCAGAGTTGACTAGAAATCACTGAGACTTGAAAAGAAAAAAGACCATGATGCGTTAACTAGTGATTGGCACTGACAACCTGCAAATGCTGCGGGGAAGATGGGGAGGACGAGGACAGCAAAGCCGGGAGGAGGGTGCTGAGGGAAGCCCTGAGCTACCTACAAGTTCAAGACTGAATTTGGGGAGGCAAAAAAGAGCTTTACATGCACATCAGAGAAAGTGCTGTTTACTAAACTGGGATTAAAATAAGGGTTAAGATAACACTGTGGCTAACAATTTAAAGATCAACATGTGAATGGGACTGAATTTTATCTTCCATTTTTCTTTCCTAGGTATTCCTTGATAGCACAACTGGGGATGTGGGGCAGGAAAGAGGCTTTGATGTCAGATATGCCTCACTTTGTTTTAACCTCACTTTGAACACCTAGAAGTTACATAAATGTAGGCAAAATGTAGGCTTCACTTCTCCAAGTCTCAGTGTCTTTAGTTATAAAAGCGTAACAATAAATTCATACCACAGATAGCTGTGCTATGGTCAGGATTAAGTGAGCTAGTGTGAATCAAGAGTTCTGTATTAGGACTGCCATAAAATAAAGAAACAGCTTTTAATACTACCTATGAAGTTCCAGGACTGTGTTTATTCTCCTCTACTTAAACTTCTACAGTTGCTGAACAGAAGCAAATCAATTGTGAAAGTCCTTTATGAACTATAAAGATTCTGTAATAATGTAAGGTTATGGCCAGACGATGTGACTCATGCCTGCAATCCTAGCACTGTGGGAGCCTGAGGTGGGTGAATGGCCTGAGCTCAGAAGTTCAAGACCAACCTGAACAAAAGTGAGATCCCGTCTCTACTAAAAATAGAAAAATTAGCTGGGTGTTGTGGTAGCCAACTCCCAGCTACTCAAGAGGCTGAGGCAAGAGGATGGCTCAAGCTTAGGAGTTTGAAGTTGTGAGCTATCATGCCACAGCACTCTACCCAGAGTGTGAGACTCTGTCTCAAAAACAACAAAAAATAATAATGTAAGGTTAATGATGAGACAGAACAGTGAACTCCTAATCTGCATATCTGGACCACAAAGATCTCTGCTACCTGCTGACAGCAAGCTGTGAGCACAGTCTGATTCTTTTGGAGGACCATGCAGTCATCACTGACTAGGTGCCACTAAATGGAATCCCTGGAAAAAACTGATTTTCAAAGTTGAATCAATAAATCCAAATATGAAAAATCATTAAAACAACATAACAATGATAAAGCTTAGGTTTTTAGGTGATAATACTAAAACATATTTTCATAATAATTTTAATAGTTCTGAAAAAAAACCCCACAAATATTCACTACAACCAAAAATGTATTACACCAGAAGATACGAAGCAACTTCTATCAACATGTTGATATTTTACCCGTTTTTAATCTTATGGTTCAGTTCTTGAAGCTCAAATGTGGTTAATTTGAAAACTTGTAACTTATTACTAAGCTAATACTAGCTTACATGTACTTCAACATCCAGTGTGTATTTACACCGATAGCACACGTCAATTTCGAATAAACCCATTTCAAATGCTCAGTGACCACATGTAACAACTACACAGCATTAGACCGATCAAGACTCCAAGTCTGGTGACAAACCAGATCTAGTGAGAAACCAGTACCCATCCAGAGAGCCCAGAGCAGCACAACTGACAATTCTGGGATGTGTTGTCTAGTCCCAATTTGTGCCTTCTTGTCTGATAACAGTAAAAAAAAAAAAAAAATGTGTGAAATGCAATACAAACATCAAAATGTTATAATTCAAAAGTATATTTTGGTTCATTAGTAGGTATATCTGTATTATTTACTGAGATTTAAATACAATGGCAGATGTATTTAAATTTCTGGATATCTATAATGAAACCATTCTGGCATATTAAAGCAAACTTCATCATAATAACACTGATCCTATTTCTGAGGCTGTTCAAAGAGAAAACAATAGTTTGTTTTTTTTTTAAATGAGTAAACTCATTCATTACTAAATTTAACTCCAGAGAAAAATGTGTTAAAGTTTGAAAAATTAAGTTTTTCAATCTCAAGCTTTAGGATGCCTTTCTTATAAATGAAAATATGAGTCCAAACTCTAACATTAGGCAAAGTTGAGAATAAAGTTAATTACCTAGGAGCGCAGGGATGCCTGTACTGAGCCTTCTTATTTGTGTGATCTACATAATAAGTTCCAAATTCTGATGACTCAACTCGCTCCCACCCAGGAGGAAGTCCTTCTTGCTCAAGAGGGTGGCTCCAGTGAGTTGTGTTTGTGTTATGATCTATGTAATATTTTCTCCCTCTCATTGTCCAGTCTACAGACCAGCCAGGAGGAAGGGATGAGTCCTCAGAGCCATGGTTAGCTAAATTTCCTAAAGATGTAGCAGCAACCCTTCCGATACCTGTGAGGAGAAAACAGACATAACACTTATTCTATGCCAAAAAATATGCAAAATGAGAAAGTTACAAAATTATCCTGATTGTACTCTTCTGTTAAAATTCATAATTATATCATTACAAAGCTTTTCATAAAACTAGCCAGTATTACTATTATTTCATTACAAAAAAGGAAGAACTAGACTTTGAAATTAATAGGCTTTTTTTTGGTTTATGCTTCAATTTTTAGGCCATACAAACATTAAACTACAGGTTGAACATCCCTAATCTAAAAATCCAGAATCCAAAATGATCTAAAATCCAAGAGATAGAGTCGCACTTTATTGCCCTTGGTAGAGTGTCGTGGTATCACACAGCTCACAGCAACCTCCAACTCCTGGGCTTAGGTGATTTTCTTTCCTCAGACTTCCAAGTAGCTGGGACTACAGGCGCCCACCACAACGCCCGGCTATTTTTCTGTTTTGCAGTTCAACCGAGGCTGGGTTTGAACCTGCCAGCTTTGGTATATGGGACCGGCACCCTACTCGATGAGCCACAGGCACTGCCCTAAAATCCAAAACTTTTTGAGAAGTGACATTGACACCACAAATGGAAAATTCTACACTTGACCCTCATATGGGATCATGGTCAAAACTCTATTTTATGCAAAATTATTTAAAATATTGCATAAAATTACCTCCAGGCTATGTGTAGAAGGTGTGTATAAAACAAATGAATTTCATGTTAGGCTTGGGTCTCATCTCCAAGAAGAATCATTACATAAATGCAAACATTCAAAATCTGAAATCCAAATACTTTTTGGCCCCAAGCATTTGGGATAAGGGATAATTAACCTGTACTAGCAAAGCTACTTGAGCGTATACTGCTAAAGAAAAGTGAGAGAGAGAAAATTTCACTTCATTCAAGATTCAACATTCCATCCACAAAAAAGGAAAAGTGAATGTGTAAAACCATTCCCAGTTTACAATTTCTTAAAAACAATCTGGCTGCGCTCTAGAATAATTAAGCAAGCTGAAGGTAGTATAGTATAAAGTCAACATACAAAATTAATTATCTGTATACTAACAATCAGCAAGTGGAAACAGAAGTTAATGAAACAATACCACTGATAATAGTGAAAAAAAAATCAAATATTTACATATAAATCTAACAAAATATGTGTAGGATCAGTATACTGGAAAGTACAAAAACACCAATAAAAGAAATGAAAGTCCTACTGTGTGTAACACAGCTAAGAAGTCAGTATTCCTGACATGATCTGTCTCTCATCATCACATGTCTCTCATTCTGGCTACGTATGCCAGAAACCACAGACAGTACCTAACCCTGTTATGTTTTGTCCTATGCACACATATCTATGACTAAGTTTAATCTGTAAATTAGGCCCAGTAAGAAATTAGTAGTAATAATAAAACAGAACAAGTATAACACACTGTAATAAAAGTTATGTGAACGTGATCTCTCACTCTCAAAATACCTTAATGTACTATACTCACTTTCAGACTATAGTTGACATGTGGTAACTAAACTGTGGAAAAGAAAGCTGTGGATAAGGGTAATTTCAACTAAAATTTGAACAGGAGATTTTGTAGATACAAACAGATACTAGGCAAGCAGACGGGTTTTTTTTTGGCCAGGGCTGGGTTTGAACCCGCCATCTCTGGCATTATGAGGCCAGCGCCTTACTCCCTTGAGCCACAGGCACCGCCCAAGCAGACAGTTTTTTTGATGCCATTTTTCTTTAGCAATTTAACACAATTAAGAAAATGGGATAGGCTCAGTGCCCATAGCACAGTGGTTATGGTGCTGGCCACATACATGGAAGCTGGCCCGGGCAAGCTAAACAACAATGACAACTGCAACAAAAAAAATAGCCGGGCATTGTGGTAGACACCTGTAGTCCCAGCTACTTGGGAGGCCGAGGCGAGAGAATCACTTAAGCCCAAGAGTTTGAGCTATGATGCCACAGTACTCTACCAAGAATGACATAGTGAGACTGTTTCAAAAAAAAAAAAAAGAAAGAAAAAGAAAATGGGATAGCCAGTAAGGGTTTATATTTCTATATAAATATATATGATAACTATTAAATGGCATTTCCATTTAATAATAATGGAATAATGGAAAAGTGAACTTTATCATTAATGAGTTTCAATAATTTTGATTACATTTAAATGAGTTTTCTTAATTTTTTTATTATTATTATTTTTAGAGACAGTTTCATTTTATCACCCTCGGTAGAGTGCTGTGGCGTCACAGCTCACAGCAACCTCCAGCTCTTGGGCTTAAGGCAATTCTCTTGCCTCAGCCTCCCAAGTAGTTGGGACTACAGGCGCCCAACACAATGCCCAGCTATTGTTTGCTGCAGTTTGGCCAGGGCCCAGTTCAAACCTGCCACCCTTGGTACATGGGGCCGGTGCCCTACTCACTGAGCCACAAGGCACCACTCATGTTTTCTTTTTTTTTTTTTTTTTGTAGAGGCAGAGTCTCACTTTATTGCCCTCTGTAGAGTGTGGTGGCGTCACACAGCGCACAGCAACCTCCACCTACTGGGCTTAGGCGATTCGCTTGTCTCAGCCTCCCGAGTAGCTGGGACTACGGCACCCGCCACAACGCCCACTAGTTTTTGTTCTGCAGTTCGGCCGAGGCCGGGTTTGAACCCACCACCTTTGGTATATGGGGCCCGCGCCCTACCTGCTGAGCCACAGGCGCTGCTCCACCCGTGTTTTCTTAATTAAAAAAAAATTTTAATTGTTAATAGTTGTACACATTTATAGGGTACATATGATATTTTGATACAAGCAGACAACGTGAATTAATCAAATCATGGTCATGGGCATCCATCACCTCAGACATTTATCATTTCTTTGTGTTAGGAACTTTTCACTCTTTTACTTATTCTAAAGTACACCCTTATTGTTGGTCATAGTCACTTTGTTGCACTATCAGATATTGTTAATTCTAACCACATTTTTGTACCCATTAACTATCTCAACTTTATCAACCCTCCCTACCATTCCCACCATTCTACTCTGTCTCCATGAGGACAATTGTTTTTAATATTTAGCTTCCACATGTAAGTGAGAACATGTGAGATTTGTCCTACTATGCTTGGCATATGTCACTTAACGTTCTCCAGTTTCATCCATATTGTTGCAAATGGCAGGATTTCATTCTTTTTTATGGCTGTATAATCTTTTGTTGTGTGTATGCACCATAATCTCTTTAAACATTCAAGTACTGATGGGCAATTTGGTGGATTCCAAATCTTGGCTCTTATCAACAGTACTGCAATAAACATGGGAGTGCAGGATCTTTCTGATATACTGAATACTCTTCTTCTGGATATATACCTGGTAGTAGGACTGCTGGGTCATATGGCAGTTCCATTTTTTGTGAGGTTTTTTTCTTTGTTTTATGGAAACAGAGCCTCAGTTTCACCCTGGGTAGAGTGCAATGACATCATAACTCACAGCAACTTCAAACGCCTGGGCTCAAGCGATCCTCTTGCCTCAGCCTCCCAAGTAGCTGGGCCTACAGGCCCTCGCCACAACGCCTAGCTTTTTTTTAGAGATGGGGACTTGAAGTCCTGAGCCACATGGCTATTTATCAGAGACAGGGTCTCACTTTTGCTCAGGCTGGTCTTGAATTCCTGAGCTCAAGCAATCCAGCCGTCTCGGCCTCCCAGAGCGCCAAGATTACAGGCATGAGCCCTTGTGCCTGGCTATTTGGGCTATTTTTAGTTTTTTTGTTTTTTGGAAACAGTCTCACTACATCACCCTTGGTAGAGTACCGTGGCGTCACAGCTCACAGCAACCTCAAACTCTTGGGCTTAAGTGATTCTCTTGTCTTAGCCTCCCAAGTAGTTGGGACTACAGGTGCCTGCCACAACACCCAGCTACTTTTTTTTCCAGTTGTCGTTGTTGTTTTAGCTGGTTTGGGCCAGGTTTGAACCTGCCAGCCTTGGTGTATGTGGCCAGTGCCATAACCACTGTGCTGTAGGTGCCAAGCCGTATTTTTAGTTTAGTATTTTTGTCCAATTATGCTTTGGTTGCCAGTGCTGTACAGGTATTACTCAAGAAGTCTTTGCCCAGACAGATGTCCTGATATGTTTCACCAACGTTTTCTTTTAGTAGTTACTTCTAGTTTCGTGCTTATATTAAGTCAATAAGTATTCACTTTGATTTGATTTTTGTATATGGTGAGAGATAAAGGGCTAGTTTCATTCTTTTGCATATGCCAGTTTTCCCACCACCATTTATTGAAAAGACTGTCCTTCACCTACGGGTATGTTCATGGCACCTGTGTCAAAGATAAGTTCACTATGGACGTGTGGATTAGTCCAGCAGACTTTAAAGTTTATATTGAAAGATAAAAAAACTAGAATAGCCAAAATAATTTTTTAAAATAATGAAGTTAAAAGTCCCATGTTACCTGATTTTAGGAGATAATATAAAGCTGCAGCAATCAAGATAGTGGGGTACTATCAAAAGAACAGACAATGGAATACAACAAATAATACAGAAAAACACCTACACATACATGGTAAACTGATTTTTTTTTTTTGTAGAGACAGAGTCTCACTTTATCGCCCTCGGTAGAGTGCCATGGCTTCACACAGCTCACAGCAACCTCCAGCTCCTGGGCTTAGGTGTTTCTCCTGCCTCGGCCTCCCGAGTAGCTGGGACTATAGGCGCCCACCACAATGCCCAGCTATTTTTCTGTTTTTTGCAGTTTGGCCGAGGTTGGGTTTGAACCAGCCACCTTCGGTATATGGGGCCTGTGCCCTACTCGATGAGCCACGGGTGCCGCCCGATAAACTGATTTTTGACAAAGGTGAAAAGAGAATTCAGTGGACAAAGAATAGTTTTTTCAACAAATGATGTTGGAGCAATTGGCCATTCATATGCAAAAGACCTAATCATAACCTGTATCTTCCACCTTAAATACAAATTAACTCAAAATGGACCATACATCTAAATATAATCTGTAAAGCTATAAAACCTTTAAAAAAGATAGGATACATTTCCAAGACCTTAAACTAGGCAAGAGTTCTTAACCATGATGCTAAAAGTTCAACCCATAATGGAAAAATATTGAGAAATTGAACTGCATCAAAATTTAAAATGTCTGCTCTATGAAAGATGGTTAAAACAAAGAAAACCAAGTTATAAAATGGGAGAAGATATCTGTAAATCATGTATTACACAAATAACTTTTGTGTTTTGGGGTTTTGGAGACAGAGTCTCAGTCTGTTACCCAGACTAGAGTGCCACAGAAGTCAGCCCAGCTCCCAGCAACTTCAGACTTCTGGGCTCAAGTGATCCTCCTGCCTCAGCCTCCCAAGTAGCTGGGACCACTATGCAACACCCAGCTGGGTTCTTTTATTTTTTAGTAAAGATGGGGTTTCCCTCTTGCTCAGGTTGGTCTCGAACTCTTGAGTTCAAGGGATCTTCCTGCATTAGCTACCCAGAGTGCTAGGATTGCAGGCACGAGACACTGTACTCGGCCTTATAAAGAAATTTTATCTAGAATAAAGAACTCTGAAAACTTTAGTCACTTTAATCTTTAACCTTATCGTGTGATTAGGAGTTCAACACTGAGCCAAGCACAGTGGCATGCACCTGTGGTACCAGCTACTGCTACTCCAGAGGCTGAGGCAGGAGGATCACTTGAGTCCAGGAGTTTGGGGCAATAATGTGCGATGACTGTGCCTGTGAATAGCCATTACACTCCAGCTGGGCAACAAAGCAAGACATCATCAGAGAGAGGAGGGAGAAGGGAGCAAGGAAGCAACCAACCCACCAATTAAAAAAAGAAATAGGTAAAGATTTTATTTATTTATTTATTTTTTTGTAGAGACAGAGTCTCACTTTATCGACCTTGGTAGAGTGCTGTGGCGTCACACAGCTCACAGCAACCTCCAACTCCTGGGCTTAGGCGATTCTCTTGCCTCAGCCTCCCATGTAGCTGGGACTACAGGCACCCGCCACAATGCCCGGCTATTTTTCTGTTTTGCAATTCGGCCGAGGCCAGGTTTGAACCCTCTACCTTTGGTATATGGGGCTGGCACCCTACTTGATGAGCCACAGGCGCCACCCTAAAAAAGAAATAGGTAAAGATTTTAACAGGCACTTCACCAAAGATATACAGATGGCAAAGACAAAAGATGCTCAGTATCAGAATTAGCTAGGAGGGAAATGCAAATCAAAAACACAAGGAAATGACATTGCATCTATGAGAATGGCCAACAAACAAACCCTAACAATACAGGTTCTGATGCCGATGATGATGCTGAGCAGCCAGAACTTTCATACACTGCTGATGGAATGAAAAGGCTGCAGCCACTCTGGAAAACAGCTTCGAATTTCTTACAAAGTTAAACAAACACATGCTTTCCACGGCATACAGCAATCACATTCCTAAATATTTACTAAAGAAATTAAAACCCTTCACACAAAACCTATACATGGATGTTTACAGTGACTGTACTCGTAATTGCTCAAAGTGTAAAGAACACACTTGTCCTTCAACAGAATGGATAAACT
Organism: Arctocebus calabarensis; assembly: GCA_963573935.1. NCBI lineage: Eukaryota > Metazoa > Chordata > Mammalia > Primates > Lorisidae > Arctocebus > Arctocebus calabarensis. The sequence continues at coordinate 21,043 of CAUYON010165738.1, forward strand.
AATACAACCATACTGTGCAATCCACTCGGGCTAGATGAATCACAAAGGCTTTATGCTGAATGAAAGCAGACATTCTCAAAAGGCTAACAATTGTATTCCCACATTTTTTATGAGATACTTGTGAAGAAAAAACTATTAGGACAGAAAACGGTGGTTGCTAGGAACTGGGAGATGGTGGCAGGAAATGATGACACAGGGACAAGACAAGGAAATTGTGGGGGATGATAGAAATGGTCTAAATAGTAATGCTAACGTTACATGAATTTGTACATGTTAAAACTCAGAATTGTGTATATGAAAAATACATGTTTAATATTAATACACTGTCAGTTTAAAGAAAAGGAACAGCCTGGCTATGTAATTTTATTCTCACACAAGAACACTAACAGTGTATGCACAGTAAGTCTATACTCAAGACAAAAAGTATTTCTTTAGTTCCTAAGTCTATAGGTTAGTGATAGAGGCTGAGCTCTAAGATCTTCCTTGTTACCTGGTACTAGTTATCCTTACTGCATCATTACTTGATACACATTACCCCCGGCATGAGATAACTTCCAAGATAACTCCAGTACGATGTCCTGTTGCTGTCGGACCTCCATTCCTTCTCTGACTTAAGCTGCTCTTTTCCTACTTCGGGTTCACTCTGGTTAGCTACAGCCACCTCCTTGGTTCCTCAGCCCAGAGCATCCTTTCTTCAGCTGTCTCCTTGGCTCACTCTCCTCAGCCCTCTCCTCAGATGTCTCAATGACGTTTACTCTTACGACCTATGGCAACCTATGCCTTCCAAGACTGAACTTACCTTGTTATCTTTTTTTTAGTCACTTTAACCTTGTTACGTGATTTTACTTTATCATCTCTCTTATCCGTATAAGGAAGATGCGGGGGACAGGAATCTTTGTACTGTTCATGAATGTATCTCAAGCCCCTAGAACAGTGCCTACAGAATAAAGCACACTGTTCAATAACGAAGCTATGAAATGAATTCAGCGTGTTATTCATGGAGGAAACACGCACAGATCCATGGAATAGAGAACTTGGAAATAGAAACGTGCAAATATGCCCACCTGGTTTTAGACATACACACACAAATCTACCCCATCTGCCTAACGCCTATCACCAGAAAGTATCTATCACCAAAAAATGGACTAAAAATTGTTTGACAAGTCCACAAAATGAATTCCCTCACAGTATTTAAAAATAGTTTTTTTAAAAAGAAAGAACTAAGGTAATGCTACATACAGTACAAAGGAATGTAGGCTATATTAAAGTTTAAAAAAACAATCTGTAAGCCAGTATATGCTTAATAACACCTCACTTTGAAAAATATTTATATATCTATTCATATATGCACATAAATAATCTGGAGAACAAGAATATGGAGAAATAGGCTCAGTGCTCATAGTTCAGGAGTTAGGGTGCTGGCCACATACACTGGGGCTGGTGAGTTCGAACATGGCCCTGGCCTGCTAAACAACAATGACAACTAGAACAATAAAATAGCTGGGTGCTGTGGCAGGTGCTTGCAGTCCCAGCTGCTTGGGAGGCTGAGGTAAGAGAATTGCTTAAGTCCAAGAGTTTGAGGTTGCTGTGAGCCATGATGCCACAGCGCTCTATCCAGGGTGATATAGTGAGACTCTATCTCAAAAAAAACCCAAAAGAATATGGAGAAATAGTTACATGTTTTTATAAAGTTTGATATATATGTATATTTTTGAAACAGAGTTCCACTTTGTCGCCCTTGGTAGAGTGCAGTGGTGTCACAGCTCACAGCAACTTCCACCTCCTAGGCGTAGGCAATTCTCTTGCCTCATCCTCCTGAGTAGCTGGGACTACAAGTGCCCATCACAATGCCCGGCTATTTTTTTGTTGCAGTTTGGCCGGGGCTCGGTTTGAACCTGCCACCCTCGGTATATGGGGCCAGCGCCCTACCTACTGAGCCACAGGTGCCGCCCAAACTTTGAATTTTTTATAAGCAGGGATGCTTGCAGTAACATTTTTAAAACAACCTGACCCAATATAAAATTAATCCTTGAAACAACATGCATAGAACTGGCAAAAACTAAAGGGTATGTGGAGTTAAAGTAATGAAAATGAATAATCTGAAAGTCCTCTACGCATCTAGAAATAATGTACCAAAAAACTGCACTCAATATTCTCCTTTATTCTTAGACTTACTTAGCCTATCTGCCTCCCACATCTTACCAGTTCAGAAATGAGTGTTTCTTACAGTCAAGAGACAAAATCAATTTTTTAGCAACTATGCAGCATATGCAGAGTATTATCATTGCTTGTGCATGTTCAAACACTGGTGTAGTAAGACAGTTAATCTGGTTCATACAGTTATTACTCCTAATTATTTGTAATGATTGTACTGAAAGTAAAATTTAACATAAATTTGGATCCCTTCCCCTTAAAGGTACAAAGATACAACCATTATGAAAAGTTAGTCTGACAAAAGAAGACTGCTAATCAACCATAGGCCCTAACTGCCAAATTTAAAATATATCAGGACATTTGAAATAAGCAAGACAAGGTTACCACTGAAGGACTATCATTTCAATGCAAAATATCTGTTGGTTAAAAATTCCTAGCTGACTTTGAAGAGCTTTTTAAATTATGGTTGGCTGGAAACTACAGCAAAAATGAAAAAAATCAAGTTTAACTTTAAGGAAAGACAAAATAAACACATTCTTCAAATGTTTTGAAATTATACTGACAATCCTAAATATGCTTAAAAGTCAAGATTCCTTCTCTAGATCAGCAGTAGTGTTTACCCATCATATTGCTACATACATGTAAACAACAATGGCCAAAATTAAATTTTAAAATGAAGTAAATGCTTCAAACTGAAATTCTAAAAAAAGATATATATATAAGTTTATGTATAAATAAGGTCACTGGCAGGTAGTTTAAGAAACTGTATTCACTTAAATGCACAATACAAAAAATGGCATATGCTGAGGCTACGTCATTACAGCATCATCCGTAGCAAAGGCTACAAACAAACCAAACAAATCTGGAACTGGAAACTAACACAGCCTCTTTGGAAAGAAGTATGAAGAACCCTCACAGAACTCAAATTAGACTTTCCATTTGACCCCGCAAGCCCACTACTAGACTTCTACTAAAAATCATTTTATCATAAGAATATCTGCATTAGGGCAGCGCCTGTGGCTCAATGGGCAGAGCACCAGTCCCATATACTGAGGGTGGAGGGTTCAAACCCGGCCTCGGCCAAACTGCAACAACAACAACAACAAATAGCCAGGCGTTGTGGCGGGCACCTGTAGTCCCAGCTATTTGAGGCAAGAGAATCGCCTAAGCCCAGGAGTTGGAGGTTGCTGTGAGCTATGTGACACCATGGCACTCTATCGAGGGCAATAAAGTGAAACTCTGTCTCTACAAAAAAAAAACAAAAAAATAGTTGCACTAGACTGTTTATCGCAGTTCAATTTACAATTGTCAAAATGTGAAAACAACCTAAATGTCCACGTATCCAGGAATCGATTAAGAAACTGTAGTATATGTATGCCATGGAATACTATTCAGTCATTAAAAGATGGAGACTTTACATCTTTTGCATTAACCTGGACTGAGTTGAAACACATTCTTCTTAGTTAAGTATCACAAGAAAAGAGAAGAATCCAATGGACTCCAATCTAATATGAAGCCAGCAGATGGTCTGAGGCCCACATAAGAGAAAAACTCAAATCAACTGAAGGTGGGGGATGGAGGAATGAGGGAAGAGACAGGGGAGGAAAAGTGGGGGGATGAGTATGTCCAACTTAGTGGGCACAATGTTAGGGTATAATGCACACCTCTTGGGGGCAGGACACCATAGCAGAGGCTTTATTGAACAAATGCAAACAATATAACCTTCATTGTACCCTCAATTAATCGGAAACAAAAAAAAAGTCCATTACTAGCAGCTTGATTGATTCCACTATTATCTGGACAGAACATAACACTATAGTCTGCAGCTATAAAAATGAATGAAGATGATTTCTATTTATTGCCCTGAAGTAATATTCAAGTTACATTACACAAAAAACAAGACAACAGAGAGAATGGGGACTGCATTTTATATAAATATGTGATCCCTGCCCTCCTGGTATTTACACCCTTGTCTGTGTGACCCATAGTCATGGCAGAAAGGACGGTATGTGATTTCTTAGATTAGGAAATGCAAGATCCTGCAGCTTCTGTACTGGTCAAGTGCAATGGCTCTCTCTTGAATCCCTTGCTCTGGGGAAAGCCAGCTGCTTTTGGAGCAGGGAAAACACAACATGATTTGTAACATTTCTGTAGTATCAGAAAGTTAAGGCACTACTCAAAAAAAAAAAAAAAAAAAAAAGGTAAGGGTGGGCAAGTCAAAGGTGCAAAAGAGCTGCCCTGAAAGAGTGCCCAGAGGTCACAGGTGGAACAACTTGACATTTTACCCACAATAGAACTTCAAAATTTAAATCAGTCCTCTAAAACCCTGCCACCACTCTATCAACTAAAATTATTTAATACTCTAAATCCTTTATTTTTATTTTTTTGAGACAGAGTCTCATTGTGTCACCCTCAATAGAGTGCCACAGTGTCAGAGCTCACAGCAACCTCAAACTCTTAGGCTCAAGAGTCTCTCTTGCCTCAGCCTCCTTATAGCTGGGACTGCAGGCGCCTGCCACAAGGCCCAGCTATTTTTTGTTGTCGTTTCTTTAGCAGGCCCAGGCTGGGTTTGAAGCCACCAGTCGTGGTGTACGTGGCCGGCACCCTATCCACTGAGCTACAGACACCGAGCTAAATCCTTTATTGCTATTTCAACAACATTCACAGCAGCTTTACCAGTAAATTCCATCTCATCTTCTTTGCTCACCCGTAAGAACACCTCGCCAGTTCTAGTTTTGTCATTAGATCGCAGCAATCCAGCCGTCTTCATGTTATTTCTACCACATCTAGTCATTTCTTCCAGGGAAGTCTTTAACCCCGCCCCAAGCCATGCAGGAGAGTTGGAATCAATGTCTTCCAAACTCCTACTAATGCTGATATTTTGACCTGCTCCCCAAAATCACCGATGTTCTTAATAGCATCTAGAGTGGTAAATCCTTCCCAGAAGATTTACTTTAAAATCCAGATTCATCAAAGAAACTGCTGTCTATGGCAGTTATGGCCACTGTGCCCAGCCACCTTTTTGTTTTTAAAGAACAAGGTTAAAGCATTAAGAAAGTTGCATACTTGAGTGGTTTTTTTGATTATTTGTAATATGCAGTTATACACCTCAAAAATAATTATCCAACTAAAAAAGTAAATTTCAAGAATAAAGTACATTTATGTTTTCTTTTGTAGTAATAACTGCTTATTTATAGGAAATGTGCAAAATGTAGAAAAGTAAAAGTACCTAGCCATCGGAGATCCTTTTATATTAGTTATTTCCTTCGTCTTTTTCCACACCAATTTTTTTTTTTTACATTATTGTGATTATTCTTTGTACAGTTTCATATCTTTGCTTTTTACTTTGAGTTTCTTATGTACTTCTTTTTTTTTTTTTTTAGTAGAGACAGAGTCTTACTCTATGGCCCTCGGTAGAGTGCCATGGTGTCATACAGCTCACAGCAACCTCCGACTCCTGGGCTTAGGTGATTCTCTTGCCTCAGCCTCCCGAGTAGCTGGGACTACAGGCGCCCGCCACAATGCTCGGCTATTTTTCTGTTTTGCAGTTCGTCCGAGGCCAGGTTTGAACCCACCACCTTGGGTATATGGGGCGGGTGCCCTATTTGATAAGCCACGGGTGCCGCCCTCTTATAAGTAAATTTAATGACTTCGTCATCTTCTGTTTGGTGCGTGTATGGTGATTAATTAATTTTAAGTAAGTTAACGTGGACTTGACCTATTCTTCAGACACAGGGAAAAGTGGGACATGTCTAAATCAGTGGAACTCGGCCAGGAGGGTGTTGAGGGACAAAGAAGAGGGAGAGTCAGACAGCATTGGCACAGCACCTGCCTACAATGGGGTGCATACAAAAACAAACTGCTTCGTGAGACTTTAGACAGTTTTGGGTACCTGAGGGGGAACAGGATTAACTATGTTTACTATGAATATAGAACAGGTTATTTTTTGCATTTACCTTTCAGTCTATTATAATACTTCCAGAGCTTTAAGTACATAAGTATGAAGAATTAATAATACCAAGTTAAAATCTGGTTTTAAAATTCTGATTCAAGGAAGAAAATATTGAAGATGATCTGTATGTACGACCTGTAGCAATTTGACATTATTTTTGTAAGTTTAAACACAGTCTTTAAAACAGCTTTCCAATCACAGCTTAGAAGTACCCAACAAGTCAGCTGGATATTTTTTCAAATTAAAGAATATCATTTTAAAAAGACTGATTTCAGCACCTGTAGTCCCAGCTACTTGGGAGGCTGAGGCAAGAGAATCGCCTAAGCCCAAGAGCTGGAGGTTGCTGTGAGATGTGACCCCACAGCACTCTACCGAGGGTGACAAAGTGAGACTCTGTCTTAAAAAAAAAAAAAAAAAGACTGATTTCATAGAATAGCCATGACTTTGTTGCTTTGTTATAGTGAGAAAATAGGATTCTGAGTTTTCTCACTCTGGATCTTTAACATCAGATTGCATCAGGCTTAAAAAGGGTTGCAGTTATTTAAAGAATCTTTGGTAATAAAATATTCCCCCCCTCCAAAAAAATTTTTGAAACTTGTGCATTTTTTTTTTTTTTTTTGAGACAGAGTCTTGCTTTGTTGCCCTCGGTGATAGCCCTAGTGTCATAGCTCACAGCAACCTCAAACTCTTGGGCTCAAAGGATTCTCTTGACTCAGCCTCCCAAGCAGCTGGGACTACAGAGGCCCATGACAATGCCCAGCTATTTTTAGAGATGGGGTCTTGCTCTTGCTCAGGCTGGTCTAGAACCTATGAGCTCAAGCAATTCACCACCTTAACCTCCCAGAGTGCTGGGATTACAGGCAGGAGCCACTGCACCTGGCCTAAAAGTTGTGCATTTATTACAACAGTTAATAGATTACCTGAGAAAATAACATTATGCCAGGGCAATATAGATATAATGTTTTGCCTTCTAGTAAAAAGCAGTACTTTCTTAAAAGAATCTCTTAAGTTGCAGAGAAAGATTAATAATCAATTTTTTTTTCTTGAGACAGTCTTATTATGTGACCATCATAGAGTGCTATAGCATCACAGCTCACAGCAACCTCAAACTCTTGGGCTTATGCGATTCCCTTGCCTCAGCCTCCCAAGTAGCTGGGACTACAGGCGCCTACCACAACACCCGGCCATTTTTTGTTGCAGTTGTCACCATTGTTTAGATGGCCCTGGGCCGGGATTGAACCTGCCAGCCTCGGTGTGTGTGGCTGGCACCATAGCCACTGTCCTACAGGCACCAAGCCTAATAATCAATTTTTAAAAAGACTTTCTTTTATAGAAGAGAAAAATATGAATGGGAGACAACAGATGAAAATTTCTTGAGTTTATCTTGAAAGACTTGAAAACTTTTATTTTCAAGATTTCAGTTGGATAGGGTTCAAGGAATTTTAGCGAATGGAAAAGAGAAACTAAGTTTAAAGGAGGATAGGGATGTGCTACAGACAGATTTATTTTCACAAACATTAAATTTTGATTGGTGTTAAACATAAAGGTACGAAAAATTGATTTGTCATGACTTAATAGCAGTAGTAATTCCTGCCTATTAGCTATTACTTAGATTTTCAGGAAACACCTTATCTCCAGGGTTAACTTCATCTTATTGTATTTAGCAGAAGCACAAAAACAAGTTGTATAATACACTAAAGGGATTTAGGGCCTAGAGAGTTTTGCTGTGAAATCTGACCTTTAATATTCTTGGCTAAAAAACCAGTGAGCCACTTACTGTATGTGCCAAAGGAAGGAGTCCTGCTGTTAACAGGAAGTCTTTAGTGCGAATACTAAAGACAGATTGAATTCCTTTATTTCGCACTTAAATAATTTAGTTCTATGCAGTTTTAAGTAATAGACTTTAAAAAACACTTTTAAATGTTTTAAAGGTAATTAAAGAAATCAAGTTACAAAAATCAAACAAAAGTATCAGGTTTTACAAAACAATACCGTATTTATATTTAATCCGATAATGCGTAAATATTTTGGTAACCAGAGTCATCTTTTGAGGAGGGGTTAATATTAATAATCTTTAGACGCACAACTTTATTTGGAATTATTTTGCTGAGGAAGAAAGCAGTTGGCTTGATTTAATACTTAGATATCTTTAGCAACATCTTGATTATAGCATGGGCTATAATGTTTAGTACCCATTACTGTGCACCTTGTGGAACTTTATAGAGTTTCAGATTCCATTTTTTTCTGTGTAGCCATTACAAAATTTGGAGACTAGAATTTTGAGCTTTATTTGTAAGGGTAGATCTCATAAACATCTGCCTGGTTGTATGAAATCAGGTTTTTTTTTGAGGCATAACTAGGGGCTTTATAGAGAGACAAAATAATACTTTGTCTCTGTTGAGAAAAAAGGATTCTTATCAGAATATCACCACTCACTGACAGTGCATCTGGTTACCCAAGAGCCTAATGGAGATGTACAAGGAGATTAACGCTGTTTTCATTCCTACTAACACAGCATCCATTCTGCAGCCCACAGTTCAAGGAGTAATACTAACTTTCAAATTGTACGATTTAAGAAATACATTTCAATGTTAGGCACGGTGGCTCTTGCTGGTGATCCTAGTACTTTAGGAGGCTGAAGCAGGAGAATTGCTTCAGTTCAAGACCAGCCCAAGTGAGCAAGATTTAAAAATAGAAAAATTAGCCAGGCCTTGACAGGTACCTGTAATTCCAGGTACTCTAGAGGCTGAGACAAGAGGATCGCTTGAGCCCAAGAGTTTGATGTTGCTGTGAGCTGTGATGCCACCACACTCTACTAAGGTTGGCAGAAAGGCGCTCCATACTCATGACAGCAGTGGTTCTCAACCTTCCTAACACTGCAATGTATTTTCATTGTTAAAAAAGGGTCGCGGCCCACAGGTTGAGTTCTGCTGCATTATAGTATTTCCCATACACCTAGAAAATCCTCTCCTCTTCAATCTCCCACCGAGACTCCAATGTCTGCTTTCCCAAATACTATTTACAGATTTTCTCTTTTTCTTAGCTGGCCCAGGCTGGCATCAAACCTGCCAGTCTCAGCGTATGTGGCCAGAGCCCTACCTACCGAGTTACAGGCGCCGCCATATTTCCCGATTTTTTAAGTCCTGATTTACTCTCTCCCAAACTTAATTCTCATTTTTCTTTGAAAGCATCCTGGATGTGTCTTTTCCCTCTCCATTACCACTGGTACCCCCTAGTACCCAGAATCCTTTCTCTAGGAATCTATCCTATCCTAAATACTACAATACTAATCTTTAAATACTGCTTTCAGAAAATCACTTGTCGTTTTTGAAATGTGCAATGGCTTCTGCCTGACCCAAATCTAAGCTTGTTGAACCACAAATCTCCATTCCACTTCACATCTTAATTCTTCAAACCAGGCACAACTATAAAGTTCCTAAATTTAAACCATGTCTATTCTAGACTATTCCCAAATTTCCATCTAAAATATCCTTCTTCTGCCCTCTGTTAATCTAAAGCCCAAGCTCAAGGTCCAGTCCAAGTCCCACCTCTCCCATGAATCTCTCTTTTAAGTATTCTAGCAGCCTACAATGATCTATTTTCTGACTTCCTATTGTACTTACAGTCAGTACTATGAAATATAACAACTACTTTGTAACAAATGCATAGCATGCACATTGGTATTGTGTCCCCTAAAAAGATATAAGAAGTTCAGAGACCAAGAGGGCCAAGGAAAGTGCCAGATACACAAATGATTAATACTAAATGAATATGATTTTATCTACAGTCAAAACTGTTTTTAAGTGAGCTGAAGTTATGTGAGCTAAAAAGTAAATCGGGTTCATATATTTATTTTTATCTTGCTAAAACTTAAAGCCTACAACTCACTAGGTAGGAAAAAAAATCAGATAAGAAAAAGTTTAGGGCGGCACCTATGGCTTGTCCCATACACCTGAAGTGGCGGGTTCAAATCGGGCCCCAGCAAAAAAACTGCAAAAAAAAAAGAAAAAGTTTAATTTTTAGCTCATTTCATCATGCTTTAGGAATAACATAAGAACTCTCTACTTCTCTAATCCCTTCTGCTTCGTGTAGAAGTATCCCTAAATCTGAAGACATAGAATATGGCTTTTTGTCCTTAAGGCTAACATAAGCATGTTACAAAAACAACAACAAGGCTGGCTCAACACACAATCAACCATTTGACAACGTCTTTCTGACTGACTTGGAAAAGAATTATTAAGCTGTAAAAACAGTTATGTTCAGAGAGAACATAGCCAAGTAATATAGTTGTTCATTGTATCACCTAAATACCCAAATCTTCCCACTCTCCTCTCCAGGTTCAACTCCAGCTTCTCTGAAGACCTAATCTTCCCATCCTACCAAAACGTGAACTGAATTCAATCCAACTGGAGACATCAATTTCGTGTTTTTCAAGGCTCTCAGTGTTAACAGTCTAAACAGCTTTCAGACAAGCAGCAGCTTTATGTAACATGAGTTACTAAAATAAATGGACACAGAATTCGTTCATTTTCAGTATACGTTAACAACTTGCACACCAACTCAGGCAAGAGCAAAATGGAAAAGTGCTTCTTTAGAAGTATTTTTGGCTTCCCAGGAAACCAGAAAAGAGCATCTTTATAATCAAGTGTCAATAAATACAAGCTAATATGGTATTTACAATGTTAAGATACCTGAAGCATGCCTCCCCTGATTCTGTGGCATTCTTTGGAAGAGATCGTGGTTATAGTCATAGTATCTGTAGTCTTCATGTGCCCGATCTCCATGAGGCCGCCTTCTCTGACCATCAAAAAAACTATCTGAGTAATAATATCGGGAACCAGAGTCTCCATTTTCAACGGCAAAATTAACTTCTGTTAAAAATGACTGAGCAGAGCCGTACTCCCGAGGGACATCTGCTAGACTCCTGGCAAGATAGGAAGGTGCAGATAATCTGTTGCTTTCTCTCCTCATGATTTCATGAGGTGTTCTCTGAATTGGAGTTCTAAGGAAACTCTGGTTTCTTGAAACTACTCCATCTCCAGAACCTGAAAAGGTAGTAGAGCTTGAATCTGGAAGACAGATATCAGTTCGTCTTGGAATTGTTGGACCATGCCGGATAAAAGAGGGCATGAGATCTATAATAACACAGAGAATAAAATTACTATAGCAGTAAGTAATAAAAAACACTTTTCAAAAGTTGTTTATCTCTTCTATCCCAAAATTTTAAAGATAGTAATTGGGTATTTTTCCCACTTAAATGAATTTATAATCTGCATTAATGTGCTATGAATAAGTTGAGCCAGCATCAAATGATTACTACACACTATCATACATAATATTATGAAATGTCAATAAGAGGAACCATGTATTAATGAAATGCTCATGAACTAGTGTATAAAAATAGAAAACAGTCTAACAAATTGACACATAGGTACTGGATAGTTAAGATTATAGTTTGTTTTGTTTTCACTTCATTTTAGAAAATGCCAAAAACCCTTCTTCAAGCAAACACAATTTCAAAGTTAAAAAAGAACAATATGATGCTACTCTAAAACCTGTAAAGATGGGATTCCTTTTAAAAGACATTAAAATTAGTAGTTCGTTATTTCTGCTCTTGCAATTACTTAGCACTAGTACAGTAATCAAACGTTGGAAAGCCAAAAATTAGTATGAATTTTTAGTACAAATATTAAAAAATAAAGAACTCTCATTTCAAAGAGGGACACAGATGTTGAATCAGCTATAAATACCAAGTCTGAAACCAGGGTTCCTCTAAGAAATTAAGCAATTAAAAAATTCAAAATAGAAGATACTAGAACACTGCCTTTCAGGATACAGTTCTTCTGACTACAGAACTTGAAAATAGCCAGCAGTGCCTGCAGCTCAGTGTGCAGGGTGCTGGCCCCATATACCGAGGGTGGAGGGTTCGAACCTGGCCCCGGTCAAACTGCAACAAAAAAATAGCAGCTGTGGCAAGCACCTGTAGTCCCAGCTACTTGGGAAGCTGAGGCAAGAGAATCACCTAAGCCCAGAAGTTGGAGGTCGCTGTGAGCTGTGATGCCACAGCACTCTACTGGGGGCAATAAAGTGAGACTCTGTCTCCAAAAAAAAAAAAGAAAACAGCTTAGACATTCCTCATAAAAGAGGAAGTACACTTAAAATATAAAGAAAACTGGATGCGGAGACCATTTTATTAGTTCATTAAGTAAACAATACCTGTATTACAGGGCATTCACAGTAATAAGCTTCAGAAGCTAACACCAGACAGAAATAAATTAATATCCAAATAGGTAGGGCTCAACACTGAATGAAACTAAAATACTACATCAAAAGTTATTTGCCTAAAGATACGGCAAACATATTTCATGATTTTAATGTTTAAAACTTTACAGCAAACAGCACGCTATCATTTAGAAACAAATTAAAAGCACGTGTAACTGAAAACTATGCTATTAAAAAAAAAGGCTTAAAAATCAAGTTTTGAGTTACTGACATACCCATCTGATACATTTTGCTGAAAGCACTGCAAGTACTCCAACAAATCTGGAAGGCTGCCCATGTGGTTATAGTGGAAAAATATGCTCTCCACCCCTTTCTGTGTGATCTTGGGCAAACACTAAAAACCTCTATGAACAGCTTTCCCAACGACAATATGAGGTAATGCGTAAATCACAAGGTTACTACCAGCTTCCAAGAAGGAAACGTACACAAAGGGCCCAGCATGCAGTATGAGCACCAAAATAATCAGCTCCTTACCTCAGAAACGTCCTGAACTTAGAGAATTAAAAATTCAAGAGATTCAACTCAAAAATTAGAGTCACAGGAAACAAAAAGCAGAGAGAGGGAAATACACCCTACTAAAGTTAAAAAAGAAGAAAAAGTCACTAATACGTCAGAAATCATTTTGAGTACTTTGCCTTTTTTGCAGCCTCATGAAGACAGCAAATACAAATATAAAATATAAATGAGCTCGGCTCCTCTCCTCTGCGAGCTAAGAGCGACGAGGCTTTGGGCAGCGGCTACAACCGCTATGGTCTGACTGTCACCTACGTCTGCATCCCCGCAGCAGGACTAAGGAATTCTGCCCCCGGGTTCACACAACTTTCAGCAATGTTTGCAAACAGCAGGCACCTGTCGACTCATCTAGACGAGAAAAAGCGTCCCAGTGTAACCACTTTTTACCCCTCTAGCATCGGGTGACCAGCAGTTTCAGTGCTTATCCTAGAGTCTCTCCTTTCCAGCACTCAGAAGCGACAACGCTCAGCCAGGGAACTGGGAAGTTTCTTATTTCGGGGGTGGCCTCGGTGGGGGTACTCTACGGGCTCTCAATCAACGAACCCCGCTCCCGAAAATTAAACCCCAGCATTTCCCAGCGGAGCCCGGCGCCCGCCCGACACTCACTCCGCAGCAGAGGCGACGTCTCCTTCTTCACGTACTTCCCCTGCACCTCGGCCGGCTTGGACACCTCGTTTTTTGTTTTCTTTCGAGACAGCATCCTCCTCTCCACGAGGCCGAGACCGCGCCAAGCAGCCTCCTAGGGCTCCGCGCCGGGCGCCGACTGTCTCCGCCGCCACCTCCGCCGGCGCCGCCGCCTCCTTCCCGCCCGAGCCGCCGCCGCCGCCTGTCCGGAGCCCGGGGTCGCCCGCAGGGACTGCCGCATGTTCGGGGCGCTAAGCGCGCCGGCCGCCGCTCAGTCGCATGCCAGTCCCTGCCAGGAACTCTGCGCGCTCCGCGAAGCTGCCCGGGGACGCCGGGCCAGGGCCATGGTCCCCGCGGGCCGCCTGGTAACCGCTACCGCCGCCGCCGCCGCCTACGTCCCGTAAACTTTCCCCGCGGCCGCCGGGAATTCTGGGAGACTCGACGCACCAGCCGCGCCGCCCCGCCCACCGCCCCGCCCACCGGCCCCGGGCGCGGTCCGGCCCGAGTCGCCCTCCGCTAACGGGCAGCCCCGCCGTCCGCCCGGGGGAGCCGCGGCCGCGCTCGCTGTCTGCGGCGAGAAGCGGGTCCCGCGAACACAGACGACGAAGGACGAAGCCGGCCAGACCGAGCCCGGCGGGCGGGCGCGCGCTCACGTCGCGGAGCCCCGTTCTTTTCTCGGGACCCAATGAGAGGCGGTGGCCCCCATCCCGCCGCTGTTCCCGGAATGGTCATTGAGTGAGGACGTCCTTCTGGGAGTTTCCTGGGTTGGTAAACTCAGGTCCCTAGAAAAAAGGCAGAATGCCGGTAGTGTTGAAGGACTAAGACTCTCCAGCTGCTGCTGCACCAAACCATCTGGGTGCCTCTTCTGTTAAAAACATTAATCCCGTTCCATACTAAGTAAACAGAACGTGGAACCTCTGTAAGGTGACCACCCAAGGGACTGTAACATACTGGTCAGCATACAGAGGTGGTCGCCATGAGGAACTAGGCCTGCTGTACTGATACTGTGTGGTGCATGTCCAGCCTGTGAAAATTAGGTCAGCTTACGGAGCTGGTCAGTGTAGGGAGATGGTCAGCTATGGAGGTTCCACTGTATTAATTGATCCTCTCCCGTGTGCCAAGGAGTGGGTCTTTCTGATGGAGGAAAAAACCAAATTGGAGTTTCTACTACCTCTATATTTAAGATAAATTTCTTGTTGGCATAATTATTTTATTTCATCATTATTATCATTGCTATATTTAATAGCCACTTATTTCCTCTTGGAGTTACATTTTACAGTCTTAGAATTTGGAGGACTTTGAGCACTAAAGGTCAGTTCTGGGAATTTTCTAAAATACTAGACCCTACTTCCTTCTGTCTAATTTACCAGGGCTGCCAAAGTACAGGATAACTTTTTGGAAACTGTGATAGAATTCATCTCCTAGTGACCAAATTAAGCCTTTAATAATGGAGAATGCTTTCCCTGAGATGTAAAACATCTCAGAAGAGGTCTAAAGCAGTATGTTGCAATTAACAAAGGGCATAGAATATTTTACTACACTAGATTAAGAAGATGGTCAAATTTTGTTTTGCCGCGAACAAATGAGACACATTATCTGTGTCTGTATCTCCGCGTGACTTTATGTTCCCTTGGTACAGATCTCTGACTTCATGTTCCCTTGGTACAGATCTCCCACAATTCAGTCAATAACCAATAAATACCAATTGAGCACCCATTATGCTAGACTCTGTTCTAGGTGCTTGTGATAGAGCAGTAAACAAAAAGAAAATCCCCACTGTCATGGGAAACAGACAAAAAGAAAAATAAGCAAAACATGAGGTGACATTGAAATTAAGTGACAAAGTGGAGAAATTGGCCATGCAGCTGTTTGGATATTCCAGGCAGAAAGAACTGCGAGTGGCCATGCTTTTGTGGGATTGGAAGAAGTGAGAGGCTCATGTACTGGAGAACATGGGGAGAGACCAGTAAGAAATGAAGTTAAGTAACAACAACATGAAGGCACACAGGGCTTTAGTAGGTCAGTGTAGGGAAAGTCATTTTGAGGTGAGGCATGCTATGATCTGACTTAATGATTGATAGGATTGCTTTGTTCTTAAGAGTACCCTACTTGGGGATAATCAGAAGCTGTTGCTGGCTAGGACCTACATAATAGCAGCAGCGATTATTAAGTGGTTGATTTGGGACATATTTGAAAGAGAGAGCCAGTAGGGTTCTGCTGACAGATTGAATATGTGAGAGTAATCAGGAAATCAAGGATCACTCCCTTGTGCATGGAAATCTTAACAGTGAATAGAATGGAGCTCAATGGAAGCAGATTGTACTCTTGAGAGTAATACTAATAAAGTGGTTACTTTCAGAAATAAGAACTAGTACTCAATTGTTGGCAGTGCGAATAGAGAAGGAGTGATGAGACGGAAATGACAAGACAACTGGCTTTTCTTATTGGAGGGAGATGAAGGGGGGAGGTGAAGGAGGGAAGGGAAAGGAAGGAAGTGCCAGATTCCCACCTAGAGTTCACTGCAGAAGAGAACAAAAGGATATGGTACCCTGTTAAAGCCTACTCTTTACACCTGGAGTTTTCCCACAGACTAAAATACAAGATGTCTCTCACATACACAGAAAGAATAAGAATTTTTTTTTTTTTTTTGAGACAGAATCTCACTTTGTCACCCTCAGTAGAGTGCTGTAGCGTCACAGCTCACAGCAACCTCCAACTCCTGGGCTTAGGTGATTCTCTTGCCTCAGCCTCCGGAGTAGCTGGGACTACAGGCGCCCACCACAAAGCCCAGCTATTTTTTTGTTGCAGTTTGGCCAGGGCCAGGTTTGAACCTGCCACCCTCGGTATATGGGGCCAGCGCCCTACTCACTGAGCCACAGGCACCCCCCAAGAATAAGAATTGTATTGTTTGTTTGTTTGTTGAGACCGAGTCTCACTATGTTGCCATGGGTAGAATGCTGTGGCATCACAGCACACAGCAACCTCAAACTCTTGGGCTTAACTGATTCTCTTGCCTCAGCTTCCCAAGTAGCTAGGACCACAGGCGCCCACCACAACGCCTGGCTATTTTTTGGTTGCTGTTATCATTGTTGTTTAGCAGGCCAGGCCTGGGCTCAAACCGGTCAGCTTTGGTGTATGTGGTCAGCTCCCTACCCCCTGAGCTACAGGCGCCGAGCCAAGTATTTTATAGTTGAAAAAGAAGTTTAAGATGCCCTTGACTCACTTCATTTTAATTAACATGGAAACAAAACTAGACAAACTAAGTGTTTTGCCTCCCCTCCAATTACATTCCTGGGTAGTGGCAGACTAGCCCCAGAACTGGAGTTTTCGATTTCCATTTGGGGCCTTTTTCTGCTTCAGCCCATTAAAAATCCCACTAACGTGAGTCTGGACTGTTTCTGACACAGTTGTTTTGAAAGCCATCCATGTTCCCTACAAAGTACTCCCATTTTCAATGCTATTTCAATTCTTTGAAATTGCAGCAGAGAGAAAGCCTCAATTAGGTGCTTTCTTTAAAACATATAATTTGGCTTTTTATCAAGGAGGGTGCTTTTCAGAATCAGCAATCTGTAGGCTGCATCAACAGTAGCAATGCACACCAAATATATGAACTTTGACTCCAAATCCTAAATGCAGAGGCTTTGAATTCACATCAGTTTTCTAGAAATTCCTGGACTTCTGGACATTTTTATTAAGGAATTCAGATTTTGCAGCTAAAATTCTCCAGACATTGCCTTTGATAATGCTAATTCTGTATTACATAGTAAAGATATTTTTCCCCTTGCAGTTACATTCTTCGTGGAGAAAACCAGCAATTAGGGAGCTATTCATGTCCTAACAATAATTATTTTATTAATTTAGCATTAAAGTTTCTTTTAGAGAAGATAATAAGGTGAGATCTTGGGATAACCTCGTGACTCTCTGGATCTTAATTTTCTCATCTGAAAATGAAAAAATGAACTGTTTGATTTCTAAAATGTCTTTCAGCACTGAAGTTTTGTGCCACATAGGCAAAGGTAATATGCAAAAATAAAAAGTTACACTTGTAGGATAATAGGTGCATTGGCAATTTTGTCTTTGGGTTTTGTTATGTTTTGGTTTTTTAAGTTTTTTTTTTTTAATTATGTTGGGTACATAATAGTTGTGTATCTTTATAGGATCCATGTGACGTTTTGATATAGGCATACAATGTGAATTAATCAAAATTAGGGTAATTGGATACCCATCATCTCAGACATTTGTCACTTCTTTGTGTTAGAAATATTCCAATTCCACTCTGTTAGGTATTTTAAAGGATACCCCAACTTGTTGATTACAGTCACTGTTGACCTATCAGATATCGTTTATTCTATCTAACTACGTTTTTGCACCCACCTCTGTTTTTGTGAACCATCTTCCCTTTATCCCCTCCCCATCCAGTCCCAGCCTCTGGTAGCCATCAACCTACTCCGTATCCATGAGATCAATTTTTTTTTTTTTTTTCTAAGCAATAATTTTATAAGTTTTATGTTTTATTTTTTAATTTATAATTTTTTTATTTTTAATTTTTTAATTTTTTTTTTTTTTTTAGACATAGCCTCAAGGTGTCACCCTGGATAGAGTGCCATGGCATCACAGCTCATAGCAACCTCCAATTCCTGGGCTTAAGCGAGTCTCTTGCCTCTGCCTCCCAAGTAGCTGGGACTACAGGCACCCGCCACAACGCCTGGCCATTTTTTTTGGTTGCAGCCGTCATTGTTGTTTGGCGGGTCCTGGGGCTGGATTCGAACCCACCAGTTCAGGTGTACGTGGCTGGCGCCTTAGCCCGTTGAGCCACAGGCGCCGAGCCAATTTTTTAATTTTTAATTTTAATTTTTTTCCGTATCCTTTGAAGATCAATTGTTTTTAATATTTAGCTCCCACAAAAAATTGTTTCTATTCCAAACCTATTAAAAAAATTTAAATTATAAACATTATATAAAATTGCCCTTAGCATAAAAATAAATTTCAGGCCAGATTGTTACTTTCAAAGAGGGTCTGACGTTCATATTCTATTTTGACTTCCTCTTGCTAAAGGCATGTAAAATTTAAAAGGGGGAATTAACTATTCAATACAGAATTGTCCAAGAAGGAACCAAAATGGAAATAAGCCCTATATACAGAGCTTCTTCAAAAAAGGGGGTTGGGGACAGGGAGGGGAGAGGAACTCTCCAGCCCATTCTTGTTCATGTATGTAAGAAGATAGTTAATCTGTCTCAGAAACAAGCAATAACTATGCTGAATTGTGCCAGTTATACCTCTTCAAGGTCCCAAAGGTTTTGATATTTAAATCCGTGAGGGTAGATTCTTGAGTGTCCTTCAGGCAGAAACTTCAGTTGTTTCCTATGAAGGACAATGCCTTGTAATGTCTACACAGGTCTGAAAATATTATTGGTTAATATTAACAGCTAAATTGTGTTCCCAAACTCCTCTAATGTCTGATGAATCATCCTGAAAATAACATAGAGAACATAAGTTGTCCTCTGCCTTCAATAGCTGCTGAAGATTTCACTGGCCTTGGCTTGGCGCCTGTGGCTCAAGCGGCTAAGGCGCCAGCCACATACACCTGAGCTGGCAGGTTTGAATCCAGCCTGGGCCTGCCAAACAACAATGATGGCTACAACCAAAAAATGGCTGGGCGTTGTGGCAGGCGCCTGTAGTCCCAGCTATTTGAGAGGCAGAGGCAGGAGACTCGCTTGAGCCCAGGAATTGGAGGTTGCTGTGAGCTGTGATGCCACAGCACTCTATCCAGGGTGACAGCTTGAGGCTCTGTCTCAAAAAAAAATTTAAAAAAAGATTTCACTGGCCTTTTTTTTTTAATGAGATGGGGTCTTACCATGTTGGCCAGTCTAGCCTCAAACTCCTGGTCTCAAATGATCCTCCCACTTCAGCATCTCCAATAGCTAGGATTACGGGTGCATGCCACCATGCCTGGGTTTTAGGACGACCATCTCTCATTCTATCCTGGCACCTACTCTCTTCTCTCAGGGTCTTTCTCCTCCCTGTCGAGGACGAGGACGCTCCACTTCCATTGCACGAACTTCTCAGTGTCATCTCCCCCTCTTTTGGGCTGCTTTATTGAAGGGCCTACTGACTCTTTTCTCTGGGCAATAAGTTCAACCTGAGAGTGCAAGGCAAACGTGATTTGTCGGGAAGGGGGAAGTGAAACATACATCTGTTTGAAATATTTTCAAGAAAGAAGTTTAAGTAGAATTTCTTCAGTAGAGACCAAATGCAATGGATTAAGGAAAAAAATGGAAAGTTCTGTTCCAGTGGAGACTGACACATAAATATGTCCCTTCTACCTCCTCGAACCCCACTTAATTGACAATGAGAGAATAAAGAGAGAATAAGCTCATCATTATGAGAACGTAAGGAGGAACCACATTACACATCTGGAAGACAGTGATGGGGGAACAGGAGGGGAGGGAGGAGAGGGGAACAGAGGTGAGGGAAGGGAAGGAAGGTGGGGGAGGAGGAAGAGGGACACAAAGCAGCCCAGAGGAAGCCACAGGCTGAAATGCTTGTGAAACTATGTGCGGCCAAAGACCCAGAGCAGTGGTAATTAAAGGACCGTGGCATTAGAAAGGTTGAGAACCACTGGCCTAGAGAGTCTTCGGACCCACATGTATCTGGTTGAATTAAGGAAGATAGGCATTAACTGAAAACCTCCTATACACAGAATTTCAGGCTGCTGGGTACCTATTCCCTAGGAAAGGGATGTTCAGGTTGTTTTTTGGAGAAATCCAAGGGCCCTGTAGCAAAGGTTGTGTCATTCTGACAATTGTACATCCTGCAACAAAAGGACCAACCTATCTCACACAGCAGTCTTCCTGGCAATAGGCCCCAATCCCTCAGATCGCATTCCCAAGTTTAATTTTTTTAACATATCATTTTTAAATGTAAATATGCAACCAAGGATCACTAGGAATTTTAGGAAAATTTGCAACATGAGTGATGCTAAGATAAACAGAAAAATAGACCTCAAAGAAAACAGATAACTCAGAGTATAAAGTACTTTAAGCAACAGTGGTTATTACCATCAACAGATTTAAGAGAGGATATTGTACCCATAAATACCAACAGGAGGCTTTGGAAAAGAATCAGAAAACCATAGAGAGCTCTTGGAATTTAATGGCAGGGGTTGCCAAATTAAAATATTCAGAATGAAGTTAGAAAGGTTAAGTTAGGCAAATCTCCAGGAAAAACAGAACAAAAAGATAGAGACGGGAAATAATTAGGGAAAATATAAGAGAAACAGGCTTTATACAAAAGGCCCAATATTCTGAAAAGGTGAGTTCCAGGAAGAGATAATAGAGAAAATGAAGGGGACATCATCAAAAATGAACACAAGATTTCTTTTCAGAGATGAAGGAAGGGAATTTCCCAATTGAAAGGGTATCCAAGTGCCTCTCAAAATTGATGAAAGAAGACACATATCTCAACATGTCACTGAAATTTCAGAATGTCATGGATACAGGGTTCTGGTGAAAAGTAAGGTCAATTATAAAGGAATGAGAATGAGACTAGTGTCAGATTTTTCATCAGAAGACTTTTAAAAAATTTTTTTAATTTTAATTTTTTTTGAAGAAGTTTCTCTAGACTATAAAACAATACCTTCAATGAATGGGGGATAATAAGTTTCAATTTACATTTTCATATCCATCCAAAATGTCGATCAAAATCCAAATGTCAAAAGCACGAAGAGAGGTGGGACAAAGGGGGATTTTTAATGTAATTGTATCGTGCGTTGCATTTTCCTGTGTCAATGCTTCTTCACAATTTTTAAAGAGCTCAGCATCTTTTAAAAAGGAAAGAAATGATGCGTTTAGTCAAGCAGGTCTGAACATGACACTGAATATCAAGATCCGGTGCCTTTGGCCGGTGATCCTGTTTACTGCAGGCTGAGAAGGGTGGAAGAACCAAAATCAACACTCTTGACAAAGAGCAGATTCAGCAGTGCGAGGAAACGCAGGGGTATGAACAGGACGTTGTGGTCAGAGGGGGATTTCAGGGTTTTAGATGACAGATTATCAGGTGTGACCAAATTAGCCAGGAATTGGAGTACAGGTAGAAGGAATGAAATGGACAAAGTTAAAGAATGTGGCAGTAGCATGTTAGAAGAGGTGGCATATGGTAAAAACAAACTGTGAGCCACTGAAACGGGGTGAAGAGAATGTCCTGGGACATAGCAGAGAAGGAAGAGGAAAGAATAGTATAAATAAAAGGCCTAAAAATAGATTTCTTCCTTATGATTCATGTGTTACTGAGAAGCTTCTGAATTTTTAATTCTTAGAACTTCAACTGAGAATCAGAAATCACTTAGGAGTAATATTCAAATATTATATTTCACTGATGAGTTTTGCTGTGACATTTACAATGCTGTTAGCAGCCTAATGTCTCTAGACAAATTGATGTTGAGAGCTTCCACAATAGTCTCTTGTGCATTTATTTATATATATATTTTTTGCAGTTTTTTTGGCCGGGGTCAGGTTTGAACCCACCACCTCCAGTACATGGGGCTGGTGCCTTACTCCTTGAGCCACAGGCGTCACCCCTCCCTTGTGCATTTATACACATTTGGGCTGGGGTGTGATTATCACAGTTATGAGTAGTTAGTAGAGCTGTGAATGACCAGAAGTTAAGGATCTTGAGATGGCGATAATTAGCTCTAAGTATGCAGGTGGGCCAGTAGAATCACAAAGGTCTTTATGAAAGGGAGTCAGGCCACAATGGAGGCAAGAGGTTGGAGTGATGTGAGGAAGGAGTCATCAGCCAAAGAACACAGGCGGCCTCCAGAAACTGAAAAAGTCAAGGAAATAGACTCTTCCCTTGGAATTCCCAGAAGGAACCATCCCTTCCAACATCCAGTAAAGCTGATTTTGGACTTCTGACCTCTAGAGCTGTGAGATAACGAATTTGGGTTGCTTCATGCTGCTAAGTTTATGGTAATTTGTTACAGTAGCAATAAGAAACTAATAAAAAGAGTTTGCAAATTGTCTCAAAACAAAACAAAACAAAACTGAGCCTCACCTGGGTAGAGTGCCATGGCGTCCCAACTCATAGCAAATTCTTGGCTGAAGTGATCCTCTTGCCTCAACCTCTTGAGCAGCAGGAACTATAGGCACCAGCCACAACACCGGGCTAACTTTGCCTATTTTTAGTAGAGATGGGGGGGGGGGTCTTGTTCTTGCTCAGGCTGGTCTCGAACTCCCAACCTCAAGAGATCCTCCTGCCTTGGCCCCCCAAGTGCTAGGATTACAGGCATGAGCCACCACGCCTGGCCTTCAGTGCAGATGTTAAAACATACAAGCAGAAGTCAGAAGTCACACAGCCTGTATGGCCCCAACCATATTTTAAAAGTCAGACAGGTAAAAGTATGCCTAGATTTTAGAGAGTCAAACTGAATGGATATGTGACAACAAATGCATATTTCTTTTAGAGAGAGTGCATGTGACCTTATAGTTAAATGGCTTTTTTTCTTTTGGGTAGATATCAAGTAATGGGATTGCAGCATCAAATGGAAGGTCCACTTTTAGTTGTCTGAGAACTCTCCAGACTGCTTTCCATAAAGGTTGTACCAGTTTGCAGTCCCACCAACAGAGCAGGAGTGTTCCCTTCTCTCCGCACTCACTTCAGCATCGGTTGTTTTGGGACCTTGTGATGTTGGCTATTCTCACTGGTTTTAGGTGATATCTCGAAGTGGTTTTGATTTGCATTTTTCTAATAATTAGAGGTGATAAACAACTTCAGTAAACTTAATGTTGACATAATAATCTCTAACATCCATTTCCAGTTTTTTCAATTAACCCAATAATATCTTTTTTTGTTGCTGTTGGAGAGTCTCACTTTGTCACCCTTGATAGAGTGCTGTGGCATCATTGCTCACAGCAACCTCAAACTCTAGGGCTCAAGTGGTTCTCTTGCCTCAGCCTCCCAAGTAGCTGAGACTACAGGTGCTCGCCACAACCCCTGGCTATTGCTTTTGTTGTTATAGTTGTCATTGTTGTTTTCTACAGCCTTTTAAAAAGGTTTTGTGACATCAATACCTTTGAATAGTTCTTTTATGGTTCACAGCCATTTATTATTTTTTCTAATGACTTTTTTTTTGCAGTTTTTGGCTAGGGCCAGCTTTGAACCTGCCACCTCTAGTATATAGAGTCGGCACTCTACTCCTTGAATCACAGGCGCCACCCAGCATTTTAATACTAGATAACCCTTGAGTGCCTGGCACTGGTGCTCACTTATTGCTTAAGATCTGGAAGACAGGTCTGACTCCAAACAGGAAATAAAAGTGGTAAATGGTCCTCTGAGCTAGAATGACTGGTAAGAGTTGTTTATTTCACCTTAGCTAATGAAGCATATCCCATTTCTCAGAATTAAATATAATATGTTACCTTGTTGCCTATGCTTTATATTTCACAGGTTCATTTTACATTTCTCTGTAGGCTTTTTCTGTTACTTCTCAAAGATGTCCATTTGTTAAAACTAGTCCTTTCTCCTGATTTGCAAATAAGGCAATGAAACTTTGAATAAAAAGCACTTTTTTTGAGACAGAGCCTCAAGCTGTCACCCTGGATAGAGTGCCATGGCATTACAGCTCACAGCAACCTCTAATTCCTGGGCTCAAGCAGGTCTCTTGCCTCTGCCTTCCAAGTAACTGGGACCACAGGCACCCGCCACAACGCCCGGCCATTTTTTGGTTGCAGCCATCATTGTTGTTTCGCGGTCCCAGGCTGGATTCAAACCCGCCAGCTCAGGTGTACGTGGCTGGCGCCTTAGCCCGTTGAGCCACAGGCACCGAGCCAATATAAAAAGCACTTTTGTGACTTGTGATGCATTTTATCTGGATGAAATTTAACTTTTCAATCAAGAGATAATAGACATTTAGATAATTTAGAATTCTTATGGCCAAAAAGTAACCATTATTAGATGGGCATCAGGTAAATATTAGAATATGGTACTTTGTGTATGCAGAATCAGTAAGAGAGACTATAAAACAAACAGGTCACACTACTCTCAGTGATGTACAGGATTCCTTTAACGCCAAGGACCTTACCCAGCTAACACTAATTTTCCTTATCTCAGTGCTCAGAGCATGAGCCCAACAGTAAAAGTTGGTTGTCTTCAGTATGGATGTATTTTTTTTCCTAAATAACTTTCGTGCATAAATCTTACCATTCTACTTTAATCATATTACAGAATGATTCGGATACTATTTTTCTTTAGAGTATACATGGTGCCTGTTTGTTTTTTTTTTTGAGACAGTCTCACTCTGTCACCCTCAGTAGAGTGCCGTGGTGTCTCACCTCACAGCAACCTCAAACTCTTGGGCTTACGCGATTCTCTTGCCTCAGCCTCCCAAGTAGGTGGAACTACAGGCGCCCACCACAATGCCCAGCTATTTTTTTTTTTTTTTTTTACAATAGTTATTATTGTTGTTTTAACTGGCTGGGGCCAGGTTTGAAACGGCCAGCCCCAATGTATATGGCCGGTGCCCTTACCACTGAGCCACGGGTGCCGAGCCACATGGTACCTATTCAATCAACACTGTTTTTACTGTTTTTCCAGAAGCAGGTATTGATACTAATGTTGCAACATAAGGACGCAGACAAACCTGGTCCTCAGGTCCTGAATCCCCGGCTTAGCTGGCCATATGACTTTTAATAAGTCATAATTTTGCTAAGCTTCAGTTTTCTCATCTGTAAAACGAGCATTATAGTTCCTGCCTTGGAAAGACAGAGTCAGGTTGGTATAAAAGTTTTGAAAATAAATACAATCTGGGCTTGGAAGATGGCCTACTCCGGCCAACATTTCCAGTTCTACATTTCAGTAGTCAACGTATTAACATACTTTTAGGTTAACTTTCTGTGTCTCTAAATTGCATATATCTCATCATTCGTGAGCTGCTCAGTTAAGAAAGTCTGAGCCACACGTAAAGATGGCACAGTGACATACAGCCACTTCCGTAGCACCCAAATCCCAGGTAGGGCCTTGCCTGATGGGGAGAGAATTCTGCAGGGAAGTCACGTGCCGTATAGCATCCCTCAACTAGCTGGTATGAAGCCATTAGTTCCTTTCACAGGAATGGAGTCCCAACACTCTAAGTCACACATCATCCCTTAGATCTTCTTAATATAAAGATTCCAATTTAGTAGGTCCAAAGTGGGGACTCAGATTCTGCATCTGCAGAAAAAGTGCAATATTTTCATGCTTTCACTCTGAAGATCAGCGGTGCACACACCGAAACTCTTCAAAAGTTCAGGGTGTATAGAAAACAGAAGGCATATTTGCAAAATTATTTATTTACATTTTAAGCGTACATTAAAATCTTTCTAGAATAGGATAGCTAAGATGAAATATACAAAACCAGTATCAACACATACACATTATTCTTTATCCAAATGGAAACCCAGACATGGCTTTAGAAAAACTCGGATTTTCCTTCACAAACCTAACATTCCCTTACATCAGACCTTGATAATGCCTTCCGAAGAAGAACTTTTAAAGAGCCTTGCTCTGTCACCCAGGCGGGAGTGTA
The DNA here is from genome assembly GCA_963573935.1 of Arctocebus calabarensis. Lineage (NCBI taxonomy): Eukaryota > Metazoa > Chordata > Mammalia > Primates > Lorisidae > Arctocebus > Arctocebus calabarensis. Next base: position 47,127 of record CAUYON010165738.1, read on the forward strand.
GTGGCATGATCATAGCTCATTGTGGTCTCCAGCTCCTAGGCACAAGTGATCTGCTTTAGCCTCTGTAGCAGCTAGGACTATAGGCATGTGCCACCAAGCCTGGCTAAATTTATTTTTATTTATTTTTTTCTGTTGCCCAGGCTGGTTTCAAACTTCTAGCCTCAAATGATCCCTGTGCCTTGGCCTCTCAAAGTGCTGGGATTATAGGCATGAGGCCACTGCACCTAGCTTCAAATGAGAATTTAACTTGGATGATTCAAAAAAGCTGAGAAGCAAAAAGCTGCCTTTGACTTGTTCAACAGCTATCCACATGCCATACAACCAAAACTATCTTTCTGCACCAAGAAGCTCAATTAGGTCCAGACCTGTCATAATGAATACGCTTTAGATATAAGTGCTTTGGTTATTAGGCTTTGACCTGGTTTTGGTATTACTTGTGTAATTATCACTCCAATTAGTCATTACAGGTAATCCATCCCAAACAGGTTTGTCTTAATACTATCACAAAGCACCTAGCCTTCCCTTGATTGGAAATGTCTTTAAGATGTGACAACAGCAACACATTTTTCCTTCACTTAGCAAAAATAAATTACATACATTACTAAATAAAAAATTCATTTCCCACGTTAAAAAAAAAAAAAACCTATAGTCTGCCACAAAGCCTTATTTATTTTCTTTCTTTCTTCTTTTTTTTTTTTTTTTTTTTTTTTAGAGACAGAGTCTCACTTTATGGCCCTCAGTAGAGTACCATGGCATCACACAGCTCACAGCAACCTCCAACCCCTGGGCTTAGGCGATTCTCTTGCCTCAGCCTCCCAAGTAGCTGGGACTACAGACACCTGCCACTGCCTTATTTATTTTCTAAGAAAAAAGTTTCTTGTAATAATACATCCCCTGGGTATCAGTGCATGATTGAAATATTAGATCCATGAGATCTCTTCCTACACCTCAAAAAACCTGTGACTTCAAGATGCGTTTATGTTAAATGCATGGAAGTCTAAATATACTAGCAGTGCATTGAAATTTCTGGGAAGGATTCACATTTAAAATGGATTCTTTGTTTTCTAAAGATCTAATTGTTTTTTTAGGGGAGTTGTTTTTTAAAATGTAGATTTAGAAAGTTTTAGAAAAATAAATGAAATACTGTCATCAGTTCTATCTTTCCCCTTCAATTCTCCCTTCACAGAACTGAGCTGATAAATTCAGGCTTCTAAAAAGCAGAAAAAAGCAAACTAATATAATGTGAGTTTTAGTATCCACATTTTCTTTGTGTAATGTATTATCATCAAAAAAGGCAAACTTGATTCCCTTTCCTTGAAATGAAGATCTCACCTTTTAAGACTATTTGAAATGTTCTTAAAGCAAAAGAAAATTTAAAAATCAGTGCTCTTAATAAACAAGTAGCTGAATGTCAATAAAACATATAACATGTTTTGAACAGTGCTATTATACAGTCTGAAAGCAAAATCTAAACATGTAATTTTAACAGCTTACATTTAATCTCTTTTAAAGGTCTTTTACAAGCTATAAGCTATATTATACATATATGGCCAGTTAAATTTCCAGTCTACACTGTTCCTCAAGTTGATCTAGTTTTCTAGTCTCATAAGTAGGGGTAAAGGAAAAAATTAAGCACCTAGATGTGGTTAAATTAACTTTCATTTGAGCAGTGGTTTTTTTTTTTTAATTTTGGATAAAGAGATTCTCAATGTAGTCTAAAACTAAAAGAAAGTCACACTTATGTTCACTGTACAACATTTTATATACACATAAATACAAATTTATAGGAAATAAACTACACTTTTCATAATGTAAAAAATAAAAATACCACAAATGTAATCACCAGCTAAGCCAGTTGAGAAATATACTTGCTATTCTGTTCCAATGGCAATGACTGTAACTGGAACCATATCACATACATTCACTGCAGATGCTAACCCTTGACCTTAGCCTAGGCCTACCCGCGGTTTTTTTTGTTGTTGTGTGTGTGTGTTTTGAGACAGTCTCACTCTTGCCCTTGGTAGAGTGGTGTAGCATGAATGACAGCTCACAGAAATCTCAATCTCTTGGGCTCAAGAGAACCTCCTGCCTCAGCCTCCCAAGTAACTAGGACTATAGATACTCACCACCATGCCTGGCTAGTATTTCTATTTTTATTAGTGATGGTCAGGTTGGTCTCCAACTCCTGGGGTCAAGTAATCCGTCCACCTCAGCCTCCCAGAGTTCTAGGATTACAGGCTTGAGCCATGATGCCCAGCCTTCTACCCACAGTTTTAAGTGGGGGGAAAAATTTTTTTCTGTTAAAGTTGATGCCATACCAGCAGCTCAGTTTACTAGGAATATTTGCACTGGAGAAGAAAGATGTCAGGAAGGCATGATAACAGAGTTCAAATATTTTGAAGTATAATTACAGGGAAGGATTAAAATTCTTTTTCCAGAGCAAATCAAGACTATTTGATAAGACCTGTGCCAAAATTAAAAGGTCTGCTTCATCACTGTAAAATCCCAGTCCCACCCCATGAGGGCTCTTCTAGTGAGGACTCCTGGCTTGGCAAATAGGATTGATAGAAGATCATCAGTCCTCAAGGAACCCTGAAGTTCCTTGATGGAAATTATTATTTTGTTGAGGCTGAGTTTCTAACATGAATTCCTAGGCAGTTTGCTGTACCTCGTATTCCTAACTGCAAAGCAGTAGCTGGGCTTGGCCCTCCAGGAAGACATTAAGTGAAATTTTTATGATCTAAATACTCTCCTGTTCAAACAGGTAGGGGGCTGTGATGAGCTCTGGTTGAGCCTCGCCTCTAGTAACTCATTCACCACCAGCTGGCAGAACTAGACTTGAAGCAGAGATTTTAATTGGAGGGCAAAAAAAAAAAAAAAAAAAAAAAAATCTGAAATATCTACCATTCTAAAAAGTTCTGAGCTTGAGAATGAAAGGAAGTCCCACTTGGTGCCCCTCTGGTTCAGATGGCCTACCAAAGCTTATCACAATGCTTATCACTCTCCTGATCAGATTTGAAGTACAGAAGTAGGAGGAAGCATGAAATTTTTGACCTATCTGAAACTCTTCCAAAAGTTAGAAGAGGTTTTAAATTCTAAAATCAAGGCTTTTCTTTCCCAGAAGATTAAATTTACTATAAACATAGAAATAAAAACTCTACGATGGCTGTAGACATGTAAGACAAGTAAATGAGGTTATATGGTTTATACATTTCAGATTCTTACAGAGGTCCTAAAGTAGTTCAGGAAGACAGTTTAAAGTGTTGTTCCCTGAGTTCTTGAGGCAACTGGAAAGGTAAATTCATGAACTTCAAGACCTAGAGACAGAAAACCCACATGGTCAGCTTATCTGTCAGAATTCTAAGTTGTTTACTCCAAAATGTTTTGTTCAGTGCATTCCTTCTAGTTCAAATGCTTTAATAATGTGGCTTTATCCATTTCGTAGACGCCAAATGAAACATCTAAAGGTGGGTGGGTGGGGAGAAAAGGCTGTTTAAAGAAAGTAAAGCTTTCACATTAGTTAAGAGTGCGGTTGAATAAATTAGTTCTAAGTCTATAAGAAGAGTGCTTAACACCGTCACAGGCATTAGAAAATAGAATTCCACAGACTCAGATGCCTTTTTCTGGCCTCAGTGGTTGTTGAGTTCAGCTAGCCATTTTATCAAATAGAATTAAAATCTACGGATTAATCCAGTCTACCAATTCATTCAAAGAACCAAGATATTACAAACAGAATGGCTTTTCAGTATCCAAATGTGTAACAACACCTAAATTTAGTTTTAAAACAAAGTTCATTAATAACCATTCTAATCAGATCTCAAAATATCTAGACTTTACATACAGATCTGTGATAGCAATTAAGGAAAAACAAAACTCATTTAAAACTGGGATTTTAAAGTTCTTGAACTGTTTTCATATATCCATCTTCTTGGTGGCTATTAGAATATTTAAAAAAAATAAAGTGAAGTCTTGAGAATAATTTAAACAGTGAAATATGTAAATATTTGAAACTCCCATAAGAGTCTATGTAGAAAAATTAATTAACGATGAATGAAGACTCCAATTCTGTTACTGGCAGTTTCAGGCTAGACTTAATTTTAAGCCATTAAAGGTTAAAAAAAAAAAGGATTGAGAGAGCCTACTGAAATGTTCCATCTATTTCAGTAAAGTGCAGGAATATGAGTGTATCCTTTGGTTTGGCTATGACCTCAGAGGAGGAGGGGAAGTCAATGGCACAGGCGTCAGATTCCTGACTATGTTACTGAGACTGGCAATCTTCTCTTCCAGGAGGTAATTTTTCTTCTCTGCTGTTTTCTGCCGCTGTTCAGTCATTTCCAGAGCTTTTAGTAACTGTGCATTTTCAACATACAAATCCTTCACCACTGCATCTGCTTTAGTATTCTTGCAGAGCTAGAAACAGAACCAAAAACATCTTGACTCCATTGCTGCAATTCTTTTAGTTTTGAGTTCAAACCTAAGGACCGTTGTTTTATAAAGGCAAATCCCTTCTAGCAATTACTTTCTTTTATTTTATAATACCACTTGAACATCAAACGGGGCATCAGGGATGTCAGCGGAGCAAATCTACTTTTTCTAAGATATTTCTTTGCATAAAATGTATGTAGAAGTGACTAACAAAAACGAATACATTATTATTTGAGGGCCACCACATGAAAGGATTTTTCCTACCTAAATGATTTAGGTATCATTCTTTTATTCATTCTCTAAAAATATCAAGTACTTTTATAACTTCTGAGGTGTAAGAGGTGAACTATTTCAACTCTGCTTTTCAACCACAGATGTCAAGCTTTCAACTCCTAACTATAATCTACTGATTATTTCAAAATTTGGCTCATTTTTGAGAATAAAGAGAGAAGATTTAGGTAGTTATTTTTCTTGAACTCCTCCTTTTTGGTACAGTGTAGAAGGTATACTCTAATCTTTCTGGTTAGAATACACAAGGGCTGCCTGGGAAGTGTCCAGTACATCTTCAGTGGGTCTCTAATTTTTCAATTCCCTGGTTGGATACTTTCCAGACAGCCCCCATACAGTCTAGGTAGGGGTGGTGGGAGAACTTGTTAGCAACCTGGGGATACTTTTACTATTGCTTCTGCTCATATTTTCCAAGCCCTTTTCCCATGTTACACCTTTAACTCCTCATTTGACACCCAGTTTCAAGCAAGGCATTTAAAAGTATAAAGGTTTAAGGAAATAAAGAGCCACTAACAAAGACTAATTATTAGCACTTCAAAGGGTAATGATGTGAATCATAGCACCCTAATGCCCAGAGCCGAAATGATTGACAGGGGCAACCAACATTCAGAACCAGCAGCTCTGCTCAACTGTCCTACTGCAATACAACTCCTCTTCCTCCTTCCTCCCTCACCTCCTTTCTATGGTTCTTCATGATCTACAGAGTACTTCAAACTCTCTGGCTCAGCCCTTAAGGCCCTCTGCTTCCCTGCTCATCTTCCCCCTCCTCTCCCAGGACAGTGTGAAATGGTAACGCCCCAGCGTTTTTACATGTCCGCACCACATACATCGTCAGAACTCCATGATGGCCCCACAGTCTAGGATGCCCTTCCCACATTTCTTCACCAATTCTTTTTTCTTTGAGACAGAACCTCAAGCTGTCACCCTGGTTAGAGTGCTGTGGCTTCACAGCTCACAGCAACCTCCAATTCCTGGGCTCAAGCGAGTCTCTTGCCTCCGCCTCCCAAGTTGCTGGGACTACAGGCGCCCGCCACAACACCAGGCCATTTTTTGGTTGCAGCCGTCATTGTTGTTTGGCGGGCCCAGGCTGGATTTGAACCAGCCAGCTCAGGTGTACGTGGCTGGCACCTTAGCCCGTTGAGCCACAGGTGCCAAGCCACATTCAATTCTTAACCTTCAAGATTTGGTTTCAGAGAGTTCCAGGGGGCTTTCTTTAAATTCCTGGGTTGGACCAAGTATCTCTTCTCTTGTCTTCCCCTCTACTGAAAATGAAAATAGGACAAACCTTATTTTATTTATTTTGGAACCCACCACCTGGCCAGATGCTCATTGTATTGTAGACACACGAGACTTTGCTTTCCCTGTGTGCAGGACTTGGTGGTGGTCACTGCTGTATTTCCAGGGCCTGGAAAAGGACCTGGCACACAGTAATTGTGCGTTGAATGCATGAACAAAGGGTTGGATGAATAAATGTGTACAGAACAGGACTTTCTCCTCTGTATTCAAATATAGGGCAACGGAAAGCTCCTGTCTACCTATCAATTCAAACCTTCTCTGGAGACTATTATTCTTGGGTTTTATGTATCTGGAGAATCAGGCCATCCAACTTCTGTCCCCTACCCCACAAGTCTGTCTTAACCTCAATTCCCAGAGAAGCCGTAACACCCTCCTAGGGTAGTACTCTTTACGAGCCTCTTTAGTAGCTGCACAGCTAATTTCTCCTTTTCTTTTTTTCTCAAGAGACAAGTTTTGCTCTATGGCTCAGGCAGGACTGCAATGGCATGATCATAGCTCACTGTAGCCTTGAACTCCTAGGCTTAAATGACCCTAGTCTCCCAACTAGTCTAGAGTCTGAAGACAGGGAGCATAGGCCTGGCTGATCTGAGCACCCCTAACCCTTTTTTTTTCAAATGAGGGTCTTACTCTGTTGCCAGTCTGCACAACTAATGTCTAAACAATGAGGCCACATCTGCCACCAGAAGGTGAAATGGAACAGGCTGCTTAATAGTCCTGGAATTGGGGGTTCATACCCTTAATTTGAAGCATATCCTTTTGGGTCTGGTGATAAAGTTATCACAGTTATTTGGAACAGGAAAGCTAAAGTTCTATTATTACCTCTAATTTTTTTAATCAACATTTTCTGTTTATTTAAATAGGAACATTCTTGGACAGAAAAATTCTATAAATATTCAGTTTGAGCTATAGAACCTGATTAGAAAAGCTTTAGGCCCATGTGTATTACTGTTAGCAAATATACATTTTATTTTATTATTTTTAGTTTTTGAGACAGAGTCTCAAAACCCTGAGTAGAGTGCTGTGGCATCACAGTTCACAGCAACCTCCAACTCTTGGCTTAAGTGCTCCTCTTGCCTCAGTTTTTCTATTTTTAAGTTTTTGTTTTTGTTTTTTTTTTTGAGACAGAGCCTCAAGCTGTCACCCTGAATAGAGTGCTGTGCCATCACAGCTCACAGCAACCTGCAATTCCTGGGCTCAAGCGAGTCTCCTGCCTCCACCTCCCAAGTAGCTGGGACTGCAGGCGCTCGCCACAACACCTGGCCATTTTTGGGTTGCAGCCATCATTGTTGTTTGGCAGGCCTGGGCTGGATTGGAACCTGCCAGCTCAGGTGTACATGGCTGGCGCCTTAGCCCGCTGAGCCACAGGCGCCAAGCCAGTTTTTCTATTTTTTAGTAGAGAGGGGGTTCTTGCTCTTGCTGAGGCTGGTCTTGAACTTGTGAGCTCAAGCAAGTCACCCTTCTCAGCCTCCCAGAGGCCTGAGCCATTGCACCCAGACTCAAATATACATTTTAAAATTGCAGACAAATATATGCCTTTAAAGAGCTTTAGAAAAACTAATGTATGATACAGAATTCACATTTCTGGGGCAGCGTGGGGGAGAATGGATCCTAAGTTCTTTCGGACATTTACCATCGAATTTGCCTTTATTAGACAGCATGAGTTAACAAGTTAATGGCAATAAAGGGATATAAAACCAGAGCAAGAGCTGGAGTGTGAGGTGGGCGGACAGAGCTGTCCAGAGAGGCTCACTTGTTCTCTGAGCTGATTCACTTTCTCCTGGAGCAGCCTCTTCACCAGTTTCAGCTTCTGTTCAACTTCTATCATCCGCTCCTCCATGACACTTACCAGGTGCTCCTGGCTTCCCTGAAAGGACGTTAAAAAAAAAAGTATATAATCATTTGAAAATTGTGCCACACTTTAAAAATCCACTAATTTCCCCAAAAGATGCTGACAGAAGAGGGCAGCGAATGTCTTGCCTTTGTAACAGGGAGGATGCGTTTCCGATGAAACAGGAGCTCTGAGCCCTGTGGGGCTCGCACATGTCAGCAGAGTAACCCTCTCAGAGAAAGAATCAAAGATAACCGAAAAGAATCTTACCTGTGTTACCACTGTCCCTGAGACAAAGCAAAATTCTTAAAACCCATAATTTAATACCCGTGTGTGCCGATTCTAGCAAAAATTAAAAGATGGTTCTTTGCTCTTGATACCACGGGCCTCTCAACAAGGAATTCACCGAGTTCACTCAGGGCTGCCTACTGTTCCCAGCCAGCTTGCATCATGCGTGTCTGTTTTTCCTTTGAAATGGCTGAGGACCGTGAGGGCGTTAGTGTTTCTTTCTTTGTAATCATCAGACTCTTCTTGCCAGTTATTCTAGTCATCTGTTTCCTAATTTAACTTGTCAATGGGAAGCAAACATCTGGATTGGGTGATGGGTTTAACAAGAGAGCAGACTGCAAAGTAAGACTCTTCTCCCCAGGAAGGACAGCTAGATGAAACAATAGGGCATTCTTCCCGTTCTCACACAGCAGTGAGAATGGGTGGGTTGGGAGAGGAGAGAAGAACTGGAGAGATGAGAGCGTCTCTGACTGCTCCCTTCCTCCCTCACAGGGTTCACAGGGGAATTTCACATTTTAAAAGATGCTTAAAATGTTCAAGGGAAGCTCAGGTGTTAATGGCTGATGACACTTAAAATAGTCTTTAAAGGCTCAGTTTAAAAAGCCCAAGAATGACCAAGCATGAGTTGAAAGCCAACATCTGTTTGGATATGAAATAACAGCACTTCTAAAAGAAACAACAAAGCCATGTGATTCTTTGGAAGACAGCAATTATAGTGGGCAAAAGTCTAATGCAGAAAATAAACTTTAAGAAATCAGACTTTGAGAGCATTTCGCTTTTTATAAAGGCTATGTTTTAAAAGATAAAGTGGCTTTTTAAAGTTTAAACATGCCTGATTTCCACTTGCCTTAAAAAAAAGCAAAACTAGGGCGGCTCCTGTGGCTCAGCGAGTAGGGCGCCGGCCCCATATACCGAAGGTGGCGGGTTCAAGCCCGGCCTCGGCTGAACTGCAAAACAAAAAAATAGCTGGGCGCTGTGGTGGGCGCCTGTAGTCCCAGCTACTTGGGAGGCGGAGGCAGGAGACTCGCTTGAGCCCAGGAATTGGAGGTTGCTGTGAGCTGTGATGCCCTGGCACTCTACCCAGGGTGACAGCTTCAGGCTCTGTCTCAAAAAAAAAAAAAAAAGAAAGATTAAATAAAAGATTATGAGAAAATAGGTAGCTACACAATTTCCTTACAATATACATTAAAAATTATGTTGCTTGCTATTTCTTCCCTTTGTCCTTCCAGAAACTAAGATATATTTCTATTGAATAAGATATAAACACTAAGATTTCACATATAACTTGAACATTCAACTTCATTTTAGATAATTTTTATCTCCAAAGTTTCAATATTTCCCAGGA
>CAUYON010165741.1:0-10300 GCA_963573935.1 Arctocebus calabarensis
CCCTAGTAGCTGGGACTACAGGTGCCCGCCACAGCGCCCGGCTATTTTTTTGTTTTGCAGTTCGGCCGAGGCCGGGCTTGAACCCGCCACCTTCGGTATATGGGGCCGGCGCCCTACTCGCTGAGCCACAGGAGCCGCCCACTTTTAACTTTTTATAACTGTTTTCTGAGCTTTACATTTCTGGAGGTGTATAAGAAACTTTGCAATATAGTAAAACAAAAACTATTTATTTATTCATTTTCATAGAATGAAAGATTCAGTACATTCTGAAAGCATTTCTCTCTGCCTTTTTTTGGTAACATTTTTATTGAAATTTAATTCACGTGCCATATACTTCACCATGTAAAGTGTACAGTTCTGTGGTTTTTAGTGTGTTCAGAGTTATGCAGCCATCTCCAGAGTTTTCCATTTTCATGACCCCACAAAGAAACCCTCTGTCCATCATTGTAGCAGTTGGTAGTGCTTTGTTTCTGTAATGTTTCGTTGCACGGATCTGCCACATTTTGTTTATCCATTTGTCAGTTGGTGGACATGTGTTTGTTTGGTTTGCAGTTTTTGGCCAGGGCCGGGTTTGAACCCCGCATCTCCAGTATATGGATCCGGCGCCCTACTCCTTTGAGCCACAGGCACCACCCAGGACATTTGTGTTGTTTATACTTCTCAGCTACTGTGAATAATGCTGCTAAGAACATTTGTGTACAGATTTCCATTTGGATATCTGCTTTTGTTTCCCATGTGTACATACTGAGGAGTGGAATTGCTGAATCTCGTGGTAACTCTGGTTAACCTTTGAGGAGCTGTCAGGCTGTCTTTCAAAGTAGCTATTGCATTTTACATTCAATATTATCAGCAGTGTCTGGAGGTTCCCATTTCTCCACATTCTCAACAATTCTCTGTGTTTAATTATTGCAGTCATAGTGGGTGCGAAGTGTTTATTTTCATTTTCCTGGAGGCTAAGGACATTGCCTTTTCATGTGCTGTTTGACCATTCGTGTATCTTTTTTGGAGAAATGTTTGTTCAGATCTTTTCCCATTTAATTAGATTGTCTTTTTATTATTGAGTTGTGAGAGTTTTAAAATATATATTCTAATCATAAGTCCCTTATTAGGTATATATTATTTATAAATCACTTTTCTCATCCTGTGGGTTATCTTTTTACTTGTTTGATAGTGTTCTTTGGAACACACAAGTTTTTGACTTCTATGAAATCCAGTTTATTTATATCATTCTTTAGTTGCTTATACTTTTGGTGTCATATAACAAAGGAGGATTTACTCTGAGATCATAAGGTTTACACTTAGGTTTTTCTCTTAAGAGCTTAAAAGCTTTACCTTCTAGATTTTAGATTTTGGATTTCATTTTGAATTACTACTTGTACATAGGCAGGATAAGGGATATCTGTTGTATATGGATATCCAGTTGTTCAGTACTTAAAAAGCTATTTTTTTCCTCAATGAGTTGATCTCATTTTTTATATTTCTTGTGATACCGGTCTATTAAATGGTTTGTGAATTTGTCATGATAAAATTCTCATTATGATTTGCACACATTCTTTGTAGTTTTGAAGTTAGGTGCTCCTAGAATAAATCATTTATGAACATTAATCTTTGAAAATATTTGTAAAATGTTTACTATTTTTAATATTGTACTTTATTTATTTATTTATTTTTTTGAGACAGAGCCTCAAGCTGTCACCCTGAATGGAGTGCCATGGCATCATATCTCATAGCAACCTCCAATTCCTGGGCTCAAGCGAGTCTTTTGCCTCCGCCTCCCAAGTAGCTGGGACTACAGGCGCCGCCACAACGCCCGGCCATTTTTTGGTTGCAGCCGTCATTGTTATTTGGAGGGTCTGGGCTGGATTCGAACCTGCCAGCCCAGGTGTACGTGGCTGGCCCCTTAGCTCGTTGAGCCACAGGTGCCGAGCCTGTACATGATTTTCATATGGTGATGACTGTGTACCGGGCACTAGTCTAAGCCTTTCACACATATTAACTTTATTGATCTTCATCACCGTCATATAAAGGAGGTACAATTATTGTCTAAATTTTCTGGATGAGGAACCTGAGTACAGAGAAATGAAGTAACTTGTTCAATGTTGTGGTCCTAGAGCTAGACCACCCCAGAGACTAGAGCGCTGTCTTTTTATATAATACTTAGAAAACAGCCTCTATCCATAGAGATAAATCTATAGACATTGTGTACAGATTGAGCATCCCTAATGTGAACATTTTTGAAATCCAAAATGCTCCAAAATTTGAAACTTTTTTTTTTTTTTTTTTGTGATAATAATCTTAATCTTTTGTCCTGGGCCGAGTGCCATGGCATTATCATAGCTTCCAGCAACCTCAGTCTCTCGGCTCAAGCAATCCTCCTGCTTGCTGGGACAATAGGGCCCAACCGTCATGTCTGGCTAGTTTTTCTATTTTTAGTAGAGATGGGATCTCATTCTTGCTGAAACTGGTCTCAATCTCCTGAGCTCAAGCGACTCGCCCACCTCAGCTTCCAGGTGTGCTAGGATTACAGGTGTGAGCCACCATGCCCAGCCCCAAATTTGAAACTTTTTGAACACCAAAATGACACCACAGGTGGAAAATTCCACACCAGACCTCATGTGACAGGTCACAGTCCAAACACAGGCACACAGTACACTATTTAGCTTCTCTAGGGGGAAGATGACCCTTCTGGCCTCCTTCAGCTGAGATGTAACTTCCTCACACACCCAGATTCCTCTGTGTAAGCACAAAGGTCAAAGCACGGTGCCTGTGCAGGCTGGATGTGCCAAGGCTGTCCCGCGCAGTGCACCCGTGGGGCCAAGGCCTGTTTGCGTGACTCATCATGCTTTTTTGCTTATTCTCAACTTTGTTGTGTAAGGATGATGTTGAAAATGTCATAAAGAGGCCTACAGATACCTCTTGGGTATCAATGATAAGAAGAGGAAGCTCCTGTGTTTATCTGTCACATAGAATGTCAAGCTGTTCTATGTAAATTTTGCAGTAAATGTGTATAAGATGTGCATGATCATGAATGATTTTCATGTTTAAACTTGGGTCCTATCCTATTATTTCTCATTAAGTATATGCAGATGTTCCAAAATCTGAAAATACCCCAAATCTGAAATACTTTTGGTCTCAAGCATTTCAGGTAAGGGATCTCAAACTGTACAGGTGATAGCAGTTGCCTCTTCCCCCTCTCCTCCTCTGCCTAAGCAGACCTGTGTACGTGTGCACGTACTCAGTGGACATGGACGTCCATGCCCAGCTGGCCTGCTGTGCACATGTACACAAATGTACCTGTATGTGGACGTCCATACCCAGCTGGCCTGCTGTGCACATGTACACAAATGCACCTGTACGTGGACATCCATACCCAGAGGGATGTCTACAACCAGCTGGCCTACTGTGCACACATACATGGACATCTACACCCAGCTGGCCTACTGAAGTGCTTTACAATGTTAGCACCAAATCACTGCTTAAAGTTTCTGGGAATCATGAATTTTGTTGATTAGATACTGTATTTCTCTAGAGATTAAATACATTATAAAGGATGGTAATCCATCATTAATCTACCACAAGGTCATAAAAAATGAAACCTAGGCAGTGAAATATTGATGAGCCGAAGGGATTATAGCAGGGACTACCTGGAGTGAGGGTCTTCCGTTGACCTCAGCAGTATGGGTGTCTGACAAGGATGGTAAAAATACAAGGTAGATTTAAGGCTTACTAACAAAGACTTGTCCATTTCCTAGTTTTATATAAGTGAAGTATAATTCTAAGAAATGAGTCTTAAAAATCTGGTTTATATAACATTTGTTAATTTAAAATTAAAATATATTTTCCTTAGGTGGCTGTAATCTGAAGAATAAATCTACTCAGTCTTTGGAATACTGTGCTGAGTTACTGGGTTTGGACCAAGATGACCTGCGAGTGAGTTTGACCACACGAGTCATGCTCACAACAGCAGGCGGCACCAAGGGCACAGTCATAAAGTAAGTTCCTTAACTTATTGCTCTGCAAAAATTCTGCCTGCTGTTTCTCAAGGAAAAACCGTTTTTAGTTTAGAACACTGAGATTTCAAGTTGATCTTTATACATAATTCATTCTTTTCATTATAATGTTCTAGAACCTGAGCTTGGTAGATTAAAATACTTGCATCTCACTAGTAATCTACCATATGAATGGGGTTCAGTGTAGCTCTTAAAGTTGTTTGTACACATACTCTGTGTGGCACAGATTTGGATAAGGTAAAAGGTTTGCTTTTGTTTGACTATGAAAACAGGAGCTAATACTGCAAATCAATATTTGACTACTTTAAGCAACAGATCATTTTACTTTAAAGTGATTTTCAATGCACATGCTGTGTACTAAAACTTTTGTTAAGCAGAACTCACTTTACAAAATACTCAGCAAATGAAACTTCCAATACCTTTCGGATTCTTCAGTTAGAGGAAATTGCAAGGATTAGAAAATTAGGGCCAAGCCAAGATTTTTTAAATCCGTCGCTAAGAACTTCTAGTCGTGCCTGGGTATGTGTATACTTCTGGCTCAGGTGTCATGCAGTTTATATATTTCTGATTTTGATACTGTAGAATTAAATTTTCATTCAGGCATGTTATTAGGCACTGTGTCATCTTCATTTGTGGGGGAGGGAGTCAGACCCTCCATCCCTGTGGGCCCCTGGTCTACGGATCAGCACCAGTCTCTGCTGTTAGGTACCGGGCCGCCCAGCAGGAGGTAAGTGGCAGGTGCGGGAGGGAAGTGTCATCTGTGTTTGTAGCTGCTCTCAGCACCCACAGCACTGCCCGAGGTCTGCCTCCTGTCAGATGAGCAGCAGCATTAGATTCTGCAAACTGTGCCCGGGAGGATCTTAGTTTTAGGCTCCTTTTGAGAGTCTAATGCCTGATGATCTGAGGAGGAGCTGAGGCCGTGATGCTGGTGCTGGGACCTTCTAGTTGCAGGAAGACTCAAGCCTGCCACTGATTCTGCATCATGGCAAGTTACTTAATTAGCTCATTATATATTATGTATTACAGATGATATGTCTCATTATATATTACAATGTGATAATAATAGAAATAAAGTGCATAATGAATGTAATGTGCTCAAATCATCCTGAACCCATCCCCTCCTGCTCTAGACCACAGAAAATCGTCTTCTATGACACGAGTCCCTGGTGCCAGAAAGGTCGTGCACTGCTGCTGCTGAACAAGACAGGCAGGAAGCCCCAGTGAAAAATTTTCAACCTATTAAGAAAAAGATTTAAAAAAAAAAAAATCTTTTAGCCACTGAGAAAATTGGCTACCTCTTACACTTTCAGATATATTAGCAAGATATGCTTAACCTGATTCTTTGCCAAGCTAACTCATAATTATTCGTACTGTGAAGAAAAACCCTGGAAGGAGTTTGCAGAGTTCCTCACGGAGGGCTCCGGGGTCTGGGGAAGGGCGGGGAGGCACAGCCAGTGGCCGTGTGTTACTCTCTCCGTTACCCTTTTCGCTTTGCTCCAGAGTGTTTGTTTTACGTATTATATGGACAGGGTACGCGCATGAATTTCACTTCAAGAAGGGATTTCATTGAAGGAAATGTAAGTTTGAAAAGCACTATTTAGAGGAAATTCTTTGAAGGCTCCTTCCAAACTTTTTCCACTTTTTTGAGGGGTGATCACACAGTGGCCCATGCTCAGCAGTATGGTGGCATCTAGCATGGTGTTTGGAAATTCACTTTTATGCTGTTCTCTCATCATCGGAGTGTAATTTTCTTGAGCATAATGGCTGTGTCCCTGCAGCATCTAATACTGTCATACCGTGCAGTTACCCATGTTAAATAGCAGAGTCGGAAAGTTCAAATTTCTAAACAATCTAAAGAAGCTACCAGTCTTTAAAGTGATCCTGAATTAAATATAACTTCTTTTGCGTTTAAATAATGTCAAAAGGACAATTATTCCTCTGGATAATTTTTTATATATTCAGCATACACCCATGTAAAATGAAGTGTAAATTAAAGTTGAAACGATTTTTCATGCCTAAAGTTCTTGAACTTAATGATGAATTTTCGGTCTAACTCCACATAACTCCTCTTCTCCCATGGTTTTCTACTTAGCCATGTTTATCTGTGCCTGTTCACACTTGACCCTGGATAACCATTTGTTTTGTTTTCACGATGCATAGATTTGGGTTTCCTTTAACCCTGGTATCTGGTGTTCCCTTCACAGTCTGCCCTGGTAAGGAGTTTTCACTGGCACAATCTTCTTTTCCAGGGTGCCTCTGAAAGTGGAACAGGCGAACAACGCCCGTGATGCCTTGGCCAAGACGGTCTACAGCCATCTTTTTGATCATGTGGTAAACAGGGTAAATCAGTGTTTTCCTTTTGAAACATCATCCTATTTTATTGGAGTCCTAGATATTGCTGGTTTTGGTAAGTAGAGTTTCTTTTGTGAGTTTATATTAGTTTGATATTTTTTTTCACACATACCAAGTTCAAAAAAAAGTTTGCTCTTGAAATACCTTTCACTTGATAGATGTTCAGTTATATGTCCATACATCCATTTCATAGTATGACGTCAGTAGGAAGCCAGTGCTTTAAATAAACAAAGGAAAGACTCATAGGGTTTAGTTTTGGTCACGTCAGTGTCTAAAATTAAAACATGTTGATTGAAATTACTGTAGTTAAGGATATCACTATACTCATTTTTAAATGAGTTCCATTATATAAAAGTAAGCTCTTTAGTGCTACCAATAAAGATAGTCAGGTCTCCCAGCATGGTGGCTCACATGTAATCACAGCTTTTGAGAGGGAAGGAGGGAAGATTGCTTAAGCTTAGGAATTTTACCCTGTAGTGAACTATGATGATATCATTGCATTCCAGCCTGAGTGACAAAGCCAGACCCCATCTCCTAAGAAAAAAGACAATAATGTCAACTAAATGAAGATAATAAATGCAGATACTAAAGTCATTAAAACCATTGACTAACATGGAGAGATGGGTATGGGTTGATTGTGTAAAATTTCATCCCTAGTGTTGTCAACAAATAGCTATGTCAAGTTAATTTTCTGTCAAATGAAAAAGATCTCAATATAACTAATTGAGAGCAAGTGGAGAGCTGCTCCATGGGAAATGAAATGGGTCAGCAGCGTCTTACTGCTGCTGCGTTGTTCCGAATGACCGTGTTGTAAAATCGAGTGAGTTTTGTCTTGGCTTTGTTGACGTGGGCTTCTTCCTGGCTGTGAGGCCCGGGTGTCTCTCCTTTGTGGGCTGTTTGCCTTTCCCAGGGAGGTGTGAGGGTTCGTATTCCAGGAGGGACAGAGTTTGCCTTTTGACATTATAAAGATTTTGAAATTTACAATAAATCATTACCTTTTGTTCAGAGATAGAAAAACACTCCTCACTAACTTATGATTTCATGATCCATACATTGGTTTCCTGGTCTGTATTAGTTTTAGTATAATGTACACAGAATCATAAAATTTTAGAGCTATGTAGATCTTAACATCATATAATATAATCTCTTAATATTGGAAATAAATTTGTATCTATAGCATTTTTGATAACTATAATTTTATAGATTATGTGGACAAAAGTCTTCTAAAGCACTTGTATTTTAAGTAATTTTTGTGCTTTAGATTGCTTTAATACCTTTGCTTCAAAAAGTTGTTATAAGTAGCTAACATTTTGTAGCTTTTGATGTATAACATTTATCTCATCTGACTTACACCCTTTTTGTCAATTGAAGCAGGGTACTTTTGATACTTAATTTTAATGCCCTCAAAATTTAAAGTCTTGAAATAAGAACATTTGGGAAATATACAACAGTTATACCTTAGCAGTATGGGTGTCTGACAAGGATGGTAAAAATATGAGGATAGTAAAAATACATTGTTTAGGCTGATTTAAAAGTAAGCCATTAATACAAAAACATTCTATGAGATATTTATATGAAGTTGGTCTGATAATCATTCTTGGCTCTGGTTTATGTTTTCAGAGTACTTTGAGCATAATAGTTTTGAACAATTTTGCATCAACTACTGCAATGAAAAACTTCAGCAATTTTTTAACGAAAGGATTCTGAAGGAGGTAATTGCCATCATACTTTGAACTTAAGATGTGTATTAGGCTATTTTAAATTTCAAGGAGGAGAGACCAGCTACGGCTACCCCACTGATGGGCTGTGATGAGGTGTAAGGGATGGTGGCTCAGGGAAGCTCAGCGGAGGCCGCTGGAGCACATCGGAATTGTTACTGGTTCGGCATTAACCCTTGCTGATATGTGCCTCCCACTAGTGAGCATCTGTTGTTTCTTACCAGCGACTTCCACTAGACGTGAAGTTCTTGATTCTTTTTCTGATTCTGTTGTCTCTCCTTCAGCCACTGCCAAATAACTCTCTCCGCTCATCCTTGTCCTTGGCACCTGCTGCTGCCCTTCTGCTGCTCACTCAACCTTTTCTCTACCTATAGCAGCAGAGCCACGAGTTCTGGAGATTCTGCGGAGTCGCTGGCTCTGGGTGGTGCGTTCTCTGCAAGGGTCCCCTGGGGGCGGTACTTTGAGGACTGCCAGCCTATGAGTGGCTTGCCTTTCTTAGGCACCATCTCTGGTCCAGGAGGGAACTTTCGGCCACTACTCATGCAGATAACTGTGGATGCGGCAGACACTCAGAATCCAAGTGTAGGAAAGTTACTTTGTAATTCTGTAGCGTACAGAAGGTAATGGTAGCTTTGGATCTGTTTTACTGTGATTAGGCCCAGAATTCTCTCCCCTGAATTCACATCCTCCAGCATTTCCTTACGAGTACCCTTGACTTTCCTTTCACTGTACTATTGGAGGTATGTTTTATTGAAGGAGATAGTAGAGTTAAAAGGACCTCAGAGGTCATCTCGTCCAGCCTCTTACTTTATGGGTAAAGAAACCAATACCCAGAGCATTTTACCGTAGTCACGTCCGTGGGTCTGAGGCCCTCTTCTCTGTCTGTCGGCCCATAACACTGTACTTTCTTCTTAACAGGACGGCTGTATTCTAAGTTCCATCCTCCACTGTTCCTGGGCAGAAATGCACAATTTTCCCCCCTGTTTCCATCTCTTTCTATCTTTTTCCACATTTTTATCATGTCTGTATTTTCATGGGCTTCCCAGAACATTCCAGCTTTTGTATACTTACTGATATACTATAGTTAAATGCATTCTGGCATAAACAAACAGATAAAACAAGTGCTTCCCAGTAAGATAGTTTCTTAGAAAATGTTTTATCCGGCCACTTTAGTTCTTCTGTTATCATGTGAAGTTTCACTTGTGTGTCTTTCATTTAACGTAACTGAATGCTTTCCTTCCACACCGACCCAGCAAGAAGCTTTGTCTAGAAACTTCGTAAAGGGGAGACACTACCTTGACTTATGTTTACTTTTATGACATCCTTTAAAATGTGAATTTGAAATTCAAATTGAGTTAAAGTGGACAGTGCCTTCTAGAATGTTGGAAACCACCTTTTTTTAGTAGATCTTGTTGGAAGAAATATTTAAATGTTCAGGAAACAATGTTAAAACACATTAACTTAAGCTCATTGCATAGTTTACTCATCTGTGATAAAATCTTTAAAAAAATTTCAAAGAAGAGAGCTAGACTTACATCCCTGAGGACTCAACTTGATTTCTATATTTGTTCTTCTAAATTACACTTGTTTTTCCCATTTGATGTGTACCTCATACACAAAGGGTGCCAAAAATTGTATACACATTTTAAGAAAAGAAAAACCTGTACTAAAATTGTAATACTGAAGTCACATTTGGCTTCTGCTTTACAAGAAGTGCTCAGACACGACTTGTATTCATTTTTTGTTATTGGTGTGTATTAAGCATTACATTTTTTTTTTTCCTGAGACAAAAGTGTTACTCTGTGCCCTGAATAGAGTGCCATGGTGCTCTGGAGCACAGAAACCTTAAACTCTTGGGCTCACGAAATCCCCTTGCCTCCTTCTTCTGAGTAGCTGGAACTACAGGTGCCCACCACAACGCCCCCGGCTAGTTTTTCTATTTTCAGTAGAGATGGGGTCTCATCTTGCTCAGGCGGACCTCGAACTCCTGAAGTCAGGTGATCCACCTGCCTGGGCCTTCCAGCATGCTGGGATCATAGGCCTGAGCCATTGTGCCCTGCCTAACCGTTACAATTTTAATGCATTTTTTTTTTTTTTTTTGTAGAGACAGAGTCTCACTTTATCGCCCTGGGTAGAGTGCCGTGGCGTCACACTGCTCACAGCAACCTCCAGCTCTTGGGCTTAAGCGATTCTCTTGCCTCAGCCTCCCTAGTAGCTGGG
>CAUYON010165742.1:0-16381 GCA_963573935.1 Arctocebus calabarensis
CTTGGAGCTTTTAAAAGAAATGTATTAGGGAGCGAGGTGGTGTGGGGTCTTGGTGTGTGCCACACCTTTTGGGGGCAAAACACGATTGTAAGAGGGACTTTACCCAACAAATGCAAT
The DNA here is from genome assembly GCA_963573935.1 of Arctocebus calabarensis. Lineage (NCBI taxonomy): Eukaryota > Metazoa > Chordata > Mammalia > Primates > Lorisidae > Arctocebus > Arctocebus calabarensis. Next base: position 118 of record CAUYON010165742.1, read on the forward strand.
CAGTGTAACCTGGTTTCTTGTACCCTCAATGAATCCCCAACAATAAATAGATGATAAATAGATAAATAAATAAATGGAAATTAAAAAAAAACAAACGTATTAGTTGAAGCACTCTTAAGCTCATGGAGTTTCAGAATGGAGGATAAATTGACATGGGGTGCAGATAAGTAAGAAGAGCTTGTCAGATAGGAGAGAGTTCTGCAGACAACTTCAGAAAATAACGACCATCCAGTTTCAAAGCAAAAGAGGACTGCTGTCTCTGAATCCTACTTTCTCTTTCCTCGTAAGGAGTTAACACCATTTTTTAAATGAATCTCCCTTTAGTTATTTTTGAACCCCAACTAATGTATTATTTTACTTTATTAGTTACTAATCCCTGTGTTAACTCTGTTAAGATGATAGATACAATAATTTTAAAACATGCCTGCAAATTCTCTACCATTTGCCTAAAAACAAAGCATGAATATGAGTTCCTTTAGTGTTTTGCTTCCAACATAGAATGTGGCAGAAATGGGCAGTGTGAATTTTGAAGCTGATTTATAAAAGGAGATGCAATTTCCACCTGACTCTGGGAATATGTGTTTCTGATGCCAGAAATTCTACGTATGAAATTGCACTAAACTGGACATGGTGGAGGGCACCTGTAGTTACAGCTACTTGGGAGGCTGAGTCAGGAGGATTGCTTGAGCCCAGGAGTTCAGGGCTGGAGTGAGCTAAAACTGTGCCACTTCACTCCAGCCTGGGTAACAGAGTCAGATCCCCATCTCTTTAAGTTAAAATAAATAAATAAATAAATAAACTACAACTATCCTGCAACCACCAGTGTGCTGTACTATGCATGCTAAGACATCCTGTAGAGAGACCATGAGGAGGCGCTAGAGACAATCAGCTGTCCAGCATTCAGCTGTTCAGTCTTCCATGACCAGATGCTGTATTTGTGCATGTGGAGCCTCTGAGGTACTCAAGATCCAGTCATGTTTAAGTGCAATGATACGAGACCCCTGATCAGAACCACTCAGCTCAGCCCAGTCAAATATTAGCACCATGAGAAATAGTAATAATTACTGATTGCTATTTTATCCCAAAGTCATGTTTGGTGAAAATTTCCCTGGAAAATAATTTGGAATTTATTTTATATCTCATATATAAACATACATATCTCATATACACACACACATATATATATGTGAGTGTGTATATATGCTATACACATACATATAATAGATTTTAAAATATTTCTTTATTTCTTCTATGTTAATTTGGCCTCTGATTTTTCTATCTAAGAAACTCTGAGAAAAGAGTTCTTTTCTATCTAAGAAACTCTAAGAAAAGAGTATCTTATTTCTAAGAAACTCTGAGAAAAGAAATAGCTGAAGATGTTAACAAATGGAAAAGCATATCATGCTTATGGCTGGGAAGAATGAACATTGTTAAAATGTTCATATTACCCAAAGCAATTTACAAATTTAATGCAATCCCTATCAAAGCACCACTGTCATACTTTAAAAACCTGGAAAAAATAGTACTTCATTTTATATGGAACAAGAAAAAACCTCGAATAGCCAAAACAATACTCAGAAATAAAAACAAATCAGGAGGAATCATACTACCAGATTTCAAACTATACTATAAATCTATAGTGATCAAAACAGCATGGTACTGACACAAAAATAGACTGGTAGATGTATGGAACAGAATTCAGAATCAAGAGATGAACCCAGACACCATTATCTGATCTTTGATAAGCCAATCAAAATATAAATTGGGGGAAAGATTTCCTATTTAACAAATGGTGCTGGGAGAATTGGCTGGCGACTTGTAAAAGACTGAACCTGGACCCACATCTTTCACCATTAACAAAAATTGACTCTCACTGGGTAAAAGATTTAAACTTAAAACATGAAACTATAAAGATTCTCAGAGAGAGTGCAGGAGAAATATTTGAAGAAGTTGGCCTGGGAGAATAATTTATGAGGAGGACTCCTGGGCAATTGAAACAGCATCAAAGATACATTACTAGAATCTGGTCAAACTAAAAAGCTTCTGCACAGCCTAGAACACAGTAAGTAAAGCAAGCAGACAGCCCTCAGAATGGTGGAGGATATTTGCAAGCTATGCTTCTGATAAAGGTTTGATACCCAGAATCCACAGAGAACTCAAACTTATTAATAAGAAAAGAACAAGTAATCCCATTTCATTATAGGCAAGAGACGTGAACAGAAGCTTCTCTGAAAAAGATAGGTGCATGGCCTACAGACATATGAAAAAATTCTCATCATCTTTAGTCATCAGAGAAATGCAAATCAAAACCACTTTGAGATATCATCTAACTCCCATAAGAGTGGCTCACATCACAAAATCCCAAAACTACAGATGTTGGCGTGGATGTGGAGAAAAGGGAAGACTTGTGGACTGCTGGCGGGAATGCAAGCTAATATGTCCCTTTTGGAAAGAAATATGGAGAAAACTCAGGGATCTAAATTGTCACTTGATCCTGCAATTCCTCTACTAGTTCTATATCCAAAAGACCAAAAAACACTTCATAACAAAGATATTTGCACCATATTGTTCATTGCAGCTCAATTCATAATAGCCAAGTATGGAAAACCCATGAATGGATTAATAAATTGTGGTATATGTATACCATGGAATATTATGCATCCTTAAAAAAAGATGGAGACTTTACCTCTTATATGTTTACATGAATGGAGCTGAAACATATCCTACTTATCCTACTTAGAAAAGTATCTCAAGAATGGAGGAAAAAACATCCAATGTAGTCAGCACTATTATGAAACCAATTTACAATCACTTATACGTTCATATGAAGAATAGATCACAATTATGGTCCAAGATGAAGGAGGGAGGAGGGGGGCATAGGAGGTGAGGGGAAAATCAGATCGAGGGAGGGTGAATGGTGGGATCACACCTATGGTGCATAGTGCAAGGGTACATGTCAGATCTATTAAGTATAGAGTATAAATGTCTTAACACAATAATTAAACAAGATGAGGTATATATTAACAAGTGCGATGTAAGTATTCTTAATTCTATATGAAATCGGCACATTGTACCCCATAAATGCATAATGTATACATGATCTGTGTATTTATAATTTAATAAAAAAATTTATACTCTGTCTCAAGAAAAAAAATGTTGTTTGACAAATTGGTCTATTCATGTAAGTTTTCAAATTTATATGTAAAGAATTGTCCAAATTAGTCTTTTTATGCGTTATCCTTTCTAATTGTATTTGAGCTTTGTACCTTTTTCTTGATAGTATAGCTTGGATTTATCTTTTATAATTTGTTAAATAACTTTATTTGCATTTATTTATAAGTTCTGTGCATTTTTACATGCTTTTAATTAATATTTATTTACATACTTGTAATTCCCTTACAGTTTTATAAGTTTTAATATTATTTTATTTTCTAAATTCTTAGTGTTTTCTGCCTTTGTTTTCATTTTTATTGATTGAGCTATATAATGCTAAAATATTGCTTCAAGAGACAGCTTTATCTTTATGGCACAGATTTCATATGTTTGTTTTCATAATATTTTGTTTTTATAATTTTCAAAAATTATGAATTTTCTGTCTATATTTTGCTTTTTTAATCAAAAGAAGTTTAATAATATGTTGTATTTTTTCAGGTACATCTTCCTTTAAAATACTATTAATATTATATTCTAATACATTGTTATAGAGTTAGTCAAGAGTACTATAATCAAGTATTTATACATGTTAACAGTGAGATAATTCTATTTGAATTATTTTTATAATTCACAAATACAGGTGTCTTCATTACTGTTATCAATTTTCATAAATGTTTCTTGCATATTTGAAAGAAGGCATATTCTTTCCTTTTGAGGCTTTGACATATGCTTTGCTTTATGTCTAAAAGATCTATTTTTTTGTTTGATTTTTAAGACTTTTATCTCTTTACCAATTTTTTTTGTTGAATGAGATATTTTTGGTTAAGGGAAGTTTATTAAAATCTCTCACTAATATATGATATGCTTCTATGTATTTATTTTTGCATCTTCTGTAATCTCTGAATTATAAATTTAATTTCTGCATCTTCGATAAAATAAATATCAATATACATTTAATATCATCATTGTTATGTTTTAGCATTAAAAAATGTTCTTTGTATCTGGTAATGCTTTTAGTCTAAATTCCTTTTCACGCATCATGATTGAAAAACTGCTTTCTTTTTTGTTTTCTTTGCCTGGTATGTCTTTTTATTTTTAAACCATTCTCAATCCCTTTCTTTTATGTTTATTTCATGTGCAGTGTTTGATTTTACTTTATAAGCAAGTCTGAAAATGATTTTTTTTATTTTCAATTGGTGAGTTTGAGCCATTTACATTTATTTAATATGAGTAACACATTTGCTTCAAGCAATTTTCATGTTACAGTCTTCATATGAAGATGAACTAATAAATCCAGACACATACCCACAATACATATACACATATTCTTTCTAATAAATTGGAACTAACTGAAGAGCATGCATGTGTTTAAAGGGAAGTAAAATTCAATGGAAATCAAGCAGGGTGATGAGCATACTTATACCATGACTCAAGCATTATAAAAGTGATTCCTGTAACCAAAAATATTTGCACCCTTACAATTCTTTGAAATAACAAAAGAAAGCTACATATAGAACCATATATGTTCATAATATGCCTATTGATTATCTTTACCTAGTATCTCCAGATCTCTCTTTCTCTAAGTGGGTTCTAACAGTTTTCTATTACAAATAATATTGAAATGAATAATAATGAAATTTCCTTTACATCCCCCCCATAATCGTATTTGAAACACTACATTTCTACTCCAGTTAACATCTATAAAATAATTAGGAAGTTTATTCTTTGTTTTCTATGAGGATTTGGTTCTTCATGTTTTTTCAGTAATTTTTTTTTGGTTTATTTCTTTGATTTGAAATGAGTCCTCCCTCCCACATTCCAACTTCTAAAGTCACTCAGGGGGTGGGGACAGATGGCAGGACTCAAAAAATTTTTCCATACAGGGTTTAAAAGTGGCATTAAAGCATTTCAGGTTCTTTTGAAAATCTTTTCACAAGCTTTGCATATGTTCCCTCCAATGTAAATCAAGAACACCAATAATCTCTATTAGTGTTATTGAATTTGGTTTCAATAGGCTGCTGTTCCATGTTAATTAGTATGTTTCAAAATATACTGAGTAAGTGAGAGAAGGATAAATGAGATTCTTAAATAGGCTAACGTGAATCTCCAGAGAAAGATTTAAAATACAGCATACCACAAATTTGTAGGATTGTGAATTCTTTTTTTCCCAGAGTACTCAGTAAACTCTCTCTCAACTACTTTTATATGCAATCTCCATCAAGAGACATAAGAGATGATATAAGCAAGCCACTAGCTGAGAAAGAGCTGGACTGTTCCACTAAGAAGAGTTAAATATTATTCTTTTCTGAAACATTTAGTTGCATCCTTGATTTACATTCCAAACTTCCTAGAACAGAACATTTTTAGCTTTGTTTACCTTCATAGTGTAAGCATTATATCAATCAAGACTTTGAGTTACAAGCAAGAGAATATGACCTTCTTGCATGAAATAAATCACAGAATTTATGAGAAAGGAAATCTAACTCACAGTGTTGATGATAGTCAAGAATATGCATTTGGTCAGCTCACAGAAGATGTAGGTAGTCAACTAAAAATACTGCCAGACAAACAAAGAAACAAACAACTATGTAGTCACTTGTCCTCTGTGAATACACCCAATCATTTCTGAAGGACAGAGGTGATTGACAAAGGTCTTTTTGTAAGAAAGGCCATAACTGCCATCCCTGAAAAATGTTATTATGAGGAAATGAATGTCATGAAGCAAAAAAAAAAAAAAATTGGTTACGACTGTTCATGAATTTGGAGAGTACCCTTGAGCATTTTTGGAATGGAGGTACAATGAGAAACTAGACTGCACAGTCAAGTAGGAAGTAGTTCAGACTCACTGAGACATGGATGTATATGTTAATAGGACAATTCCTACAACTAGGATTATGAAATACGAGTTTTTAGTAAATTTATCCCATCATCAATTCCCTCATTCATTTATTTGCTTGTTAATCCATTTATTCAATTTGAGAATATTGCCAGAAAGACAAGACTATCTTGGAGAAGCCTGAGGGAGGAGACATGAAGGCACATCATCACAGCACAGGACGACACATGAAATAATGTGTTGAGCAAACATTTATTGAGCAGTGATTATGCGCTATGCATCTGGGGCATACAGATATTCAATAGTCTGTGGCAGCTTTAAAAGAACCTCAGTTAATGATGGAAACAAATGCATAAATAAGTGCAGTAATTACAGCCCCATGTGAAAAGTACAATAATAGGAATACAGACAATGGTAGCACAGAGATGATTTAATAGACTCTAATGCATATTAGAGCAAGTACTTGGCAATTATTAAGTACACTGGATGAAAAATTGTAATAATATTTTCTAATTTGTCAGGTCAAAATTTGCTGATTCTAATTTTCCTTTAACAGCAAATTGTCCCTTTATTAAAAATGCTCCCTGGCTTTGTTCCACATATTATAAAACACTTTACATTAAATAGCCTTTAGTCAGCAACCTGGGATAACTTCAAGTTACCCTGAGAGAAGAAATTAAATTCAGGAAATACATTTGAGATTTGGTATTTACATTTGTGTTTAATGGAAGAGGAGGTAATGAAAGTATTTAGTGAAATAGTATGATGTATTATAATATTTTCATTATTTATATTATCAATTATACTGATAGAAGCTTAATTCCTTCCCAGACTTCATTGGCTAACCTATTCATGCATGCATGGATTCATCTGTTTATTCAACGAATATTTATTCTGTGTCAGGTCTATCCTGGACACTGGTGTCACAAAGAAGAATACAGCACAGACCTGGCTTTGAGCTTCTAAAAAAATGATTGCGATATTAGGTAATTAAATACAATAATAATAGCTAGCTTCAAGAATGTGCCCATAGGAAGTACCACTCTGCCCAAAAGACTGAAGGAGCCTGTGATTTATTTGTAGGTTTACAAATAAAAAAGTAGACAGGATCATAATGACATTTCACAGGAAAAGTGAAGAAAGGAAAAAGCTGAGAAGTAACATGTAGTGACCCTGTGGGAGAAGCTTCCAGTGAAACAGTCACTTAACTGTAGAAAAATATTTAAAAATAAAACACAACAAAAAACAACCACTTAGTCTCTGGAAATTTTCTTAAGGGCTATACTAAATGGAGACACATATCTTCAATCAAATCTACTAAATCTTAGTGAAGCTGTAGTGTGGACTCCCGACTTAGTGTAACAAGCTTTCTATTCTGCATGGATGTGGCCAAGGACATGGGTTCCTACCCTCACCAGCTGCTAATCTATACTTGGAGTTTCAATTGGGAAGGTCAAGTCACTGGCATCCCTTGCCCTACTCCAGTTATGTCTTGGAAAGTTCTAGTATTCCAGGTTGGTGTGGCTAAATTAATGTGCGGACTTAATATACGAAGTCTGCCAATTAAGTTGACAAACTCATCTCAGAAAAAGTGCTTTCTATCTCATTGCTAAATGTCACTATGGTTGCCTTTCGAGTACCCCCCTTGGTTATCTGGTGCTTGTAGTGATAATCAGCAGTGAGGTATGTAGCACTTTTTCTATGATAAGTTTGCAACCTATCTGTCCAACCTCATATTTCTTCTCAAATGTCAGATATTTCTTTTGCAGAAAGTGACAAGCTGATCTTAAAATTCATTTTGAAATATAATGGATGCCGAACAAACAACCCTTAATAAGAACAAAGTTAGAGGAATCACAATTCTTGGTTTCAAACCTTTCTACAAAGTTACAGTAATCTGATCAGTGTCATGCTGGCACAAAGAGATATATATAGGTCAATGGAACAAAATGAAAGTCCAGAAATGAATCTGGGAATATACACATATGGTCGATTGCTTTTCTACAGGGGTGTCAAGACTATTCAATGGGGCTATAAATAGTCTTTTCAACAAATAACACTTTGACAACTGGTTATATGCAAGAGAATTAAGTTGGACCCCTTCTTCAACACCACACACAAAAAGTTAATTCAAAACAGGTTATAGACAAAAATGTGCAAGCTAAAAGTATAAACCTTTTAGGAAAAAATGTACTTGTAGCAATACATTGTGATGAACTGACTTAAACATTTTTTTTAGAAATGACAAAAAGTGAAAAAAGGTTAGATTACTTGGACTACATTGAACTTTGAAGCCTCAAACACTGTCATCAAGAATGTGAAAAGACAACCCACAAAATAGAAGAAAATATTTGCAAATCGTCTATCTGATAAAGTTATTATATCCATAACGTACAAAAATCTCTTACAACCCTAAAATAAATGATAATGAATCCAAGTAAAAATGGGAATTTCTCCAAAGAAGAGATGCACATGTCCCATAATCACATGGAAAATGCTTAAATATTAATTGTCACTGAAGAATGTAAGTTAAAACCACAAGGACATACCACTTCACTCACATTAGAGAGGGTATAACAAAAGACAGATAAAGCAAGTGTCAGTACGAATCTGAAACTCTCATACAAAGCTTCTGGTAATGTAAAATGGCACGATCATTAGAAAACAGCTAGGGTGTTCTTTAATACATTAAACATTGAGTTACCAGAGGATTCAATAATTCTAGTGTTAGATATATATCCAAAAGAAATAACTTGCACATTGATGTTGATTAAAGTTATACATAGCAGCCAAAAAGCGGAAACAATTCCATCTCCATTAAGTAATGATTGGATAAACAAAATATGGTATATTCACACAATAGAATATGACTGAGCAGCAAAAAGGAATGAAGTGTTGATACATATTGCAACATGACCTTGAAACCACTATCCTAATTGAAAGAAGTCAGTTACAAAAATTTCAGATTGCATAATTCCACTTACATAAAATAAGAACAGCAGATCTATAGAAAGGGAAATAGGTGAATGGCTGTTGGAAATAGGAGAGGAGGAGCGAGACACAGCTTCTAATCAGTTATACTATTTGCGGTGATGAAAACATTCTAAAATTATAGTGATGATTGCACAATTTTGTGTACTTACAAAAAACCTTTACATTGTGCAATTTAAGTACACATGATACTTAAAGTGACTTGCATGGTATATGAGTTATATTGCTTAATAAAGAAAGCAGTGTAAGAAACAAATGAAAAGTAGAAAGCTTTCAAGCATTGTCCCTTTTCACTAGGTGCCTCACTGTGTGTGCACATATGCTGCCTACATTGTCTCCACCTTCTGAGATGGGTGCAGATGTAAACAACCCAGAACTCCCTGGCTTTAACCCACACTTGTTCAGGTTGAGCCATGGTCTACTCCAAAGTCTTCATCCCTGGGTGGTATTTTTGGATTTCTTTCACATGCCCACCCATAGGTTTGTCTGTGCAGACCTCCTTGATGGAGCGCCCAGGCTGTGGTGTTTCCTATTAACTGCTGTCTCTTCATTGCAGGGCTCTGTTGACACTATGACTTGTCTCTTGCTCTGCTTATCACGCCCTCGGCTGCTGCTGTTACGCTGGTGTGCACATCCCTCTGCTGCTCGGCTTGCCTCTCTGCCCTGCCAGACACCACTGGCCATGTCTGGTTCTATCAGCACCTCGCCACAGGCTCCTTGGGCTCATACGTAAGCCAAGCCCCATTGAAACATTCTATGCTGCCACGTGTTGTGCTTGAGGATTCAAGCCTTAAGAAAGGCACTCTCTATTTCAAATTTCCTTCCATTAAGGGAATCCGTCATGATTTTTACTAGTACTTTACACTTACTACAAGAGCTCTTTCAGGTATCACAGCCATCTCTCTTCCCGTACACATGTCAGAGCCTGGCAGAGCGAGCAATATCCCCCACACCGTCAACACCACGATGCGGATGTCTCCAAGGTGATGAAGTGCATTAATTCCAAAGAGTACTGTGCTGTTCCTCATCCATCTTTTAGAAAATTCACCCGTCTTTTAATTTGAACTTTTTTTCTTAAAACTAGAGTATAAATCAGCGGTTCTCAACCTGTGGGTCGTGACCCATGGGAACTGTATTAAAGGGCCGTGGCATTAGGAAGGTTGAGAAACTTGATGTAGATGATCTTGTAGGTGTCCTCAAACTTTTTTAAACAGGGGGCCAATTCACTGTCCCTCAGACCATTGGAGGGCTGGACTATAGTTTAAAAAAAAAAAACTATGAACAAATTCCTATGTACATGGCACGTATCTTATTTTGAAGTAAAAAACAAAACGGGAACGAATATAATTCACACTGCCGCATGTGGCCCACGGGCCATAGTTTGAAGACCCCTGCAACAGCATAAGTTCATCAAATAAGCGCACAGCAATAGTAAATGAGATTTGAATTTTCCAGAAAGCAATTCTATCCTCTTGCAAATAGGTCCTCATCTTGCTCCTACATTTGGGATGCGCTTTCCCAGTGTGTGCCACCGTGCCTGTGATTATCAGCTAACTTGTGTGTCTCAGTGCTCTGGACCTTTCTCCAGACCCTTAACGGCAGGGCTAACATGTTATTTAATTTTGGTTTTTAATGGTAACATCTAATGTCTTAATAGTAGCTATTGAGCAAACACTCAACAAATGTGTCCTAAATAAATGGATCAAGTCATATTCTGCTTTATTTGCTTTTCTGGCAGTTTTGCTCATGAAGCTCCTTGAACTCAAAGTGTCTTACTGTACATCATATTGCTCCAACAAACTGTAAGTCTTGGATGCATTTTAGATACTCACTAAAGAGTTGGATTATCTTTTGGAGTATCCACAAATGTGTGGGAATGATTCATAAATAACTGGTAATGATTATCAATAGCCCCCTATGCCATTTTCAGACTTTAATCACATTTCAGACAACCCTTTTCTTTTCAAATGAATATTAAAGAAAAATACTTATTTGATGATCCTCAGCATAGACGTCCCACCGTGAGCTTTAGACCCAAGCTAGAGTGGAATAGACAGAAGCATTTCATTTAGAGTGTAAGATAAAATTGCTGTTTGATATTCAGTCCTCCGAGTGGGGAAAGCCTCTTTTGCTTTTCTGAATTCCAGTAATTGTCTTGTTTGTGCTCCCTCACTGCAGACCTTTGCCTCCTGCCAACTCCTGCCAGACGTGGTCTCAATACTAAGTAGGGAGAAGCTCCCAGGGAGCATAAGATATATATTGAAATCAAACACTCTTCTAAAACTATTGTTTTCCAATTTCCACTAAATCATCTTTCTGGTGACCCTTCCGACTCAGTGGACTTTAAAATACTTAGCAAAAGAATAACTAAAATAAAAAGTCATTTCTCCCAGGCCCTCTGCACACGTGAATGGGAAAGTCAGTTTCTCTGCTATGTGTTATTTATACCAATGATACAACTTCTTTTTTTTTTTTTTTTTTGCTGTTTTTGGCCAGGGTCAGGTTTGAACCTGCCACCTCCGGTATGTGGGGCCAGCGGCCTACTTACTGAGCCACAGTCACCGCCCTGATACAACTTCTTGTGTCTCTCTTTTTGAATTTCTTTCTTTAAGTTAACTGGCCCCACTTGGATTTCTCCTGCTTAGCCATGACATATGATTGTATTTGGGTATCTGCCTGTAACTTCCTCTATATGTTTCTAAATTTAAGGTCAGAAGGAAGGGTTAGAAAAGAAATGGGGATATCAAGCCTTTTCCTCTACCTTGGTGTAAGACCTAGTCCCCCACTATATTCCTGGAATATTCTTCAAAACCCCCCCTCTGGGGAAAACTGTGCATATGACCTCAACAAAGTTACTCAGCCTCTCTCTGTCATTGTTTTCTATCTGAAAACAAACAAACAAACAAACAAACCCACATTATTTCCAAATATCTATAATTTAGGCTTATTTTAAGAATTAAGTTGACAATGATGTCAGCAAGATTTCCAGAACCTCATTCCCCAGTAAAAACCTTAAGTAAACAAATAAAGTCAGGTTAAAATAACTTCACAGAAGCTCTGAAAATCAGTCAAAATCTACAGCAACAAAATGAGCACCCAGTTAGGAAAAGCCACACTCAGTAAGCAGAACGTTCCATGTGCTTTTTACTAGTTCTTGCTGCACAGCCTCTTCCTTGTGGGGGTTCATGGTTTGGGGACACGGCGGCCTATTTTCCAGTTTCCTGGTGAACCAGAGACAGCAGAGCAGACCCCATTTGCAATGGTCTGACCAGTTTGGGACTGCTTGGGGGATTGGCTGCTTTGTCACCTAACATGAGCTTAGACAGCCAAAAAGCGGCACAGCTTGGATCTCAGGCTAGTCAAAACTGTAGGAAGCATCAAGGATGGTTCATGGGAGCCAAGAAAATCCCAGACCTGCCGATGCTTAGAGCAGGAGCTTCCGTTCTGAGGAACCTCAGATGCTAGAGCAGGAGCTTCCTGACGGAGGAACACGCAGATGCTGAGAGCAGGAGCTTCCCAACAGAGCAACACAGAGGAGCGACTACAGCCCAGAGAAGAAACATAAGTGAGACATACAGAGAAGACAGAGCATTTAAAGACAAGCCCACAGCAATATCTAACTATGGGGGACTAAAGAGAGAGAGAGAGAAAAGAAAAGCAGATACACAGCCAGAAAAGCCTTTTATCCAGAAAAATCCTAAGAAAACCTGAAGTATTCAGACCAGGCTTACTGTAAGTTTCAGAGCATGTTCTGCTAATTAACAAAGGTCTTCTTCTCCTGCTCAAAGTCAGTCTACAGGACGCAGGAGAGGTGGCTGTTCTTTTCAATGAGAAATTTTCAATTAAAAATTACCAGACCAAAAAAAAAAAAAGGAAAAGAAAGAAAAAGACACAGGAAAACAATATACCTCCTTATAAGGTTAAAAACTAAATTTCTAGAAACAGGTATTGAAGAAAATGGACAATGGAATTGCTAGTCCAAGAGTTTAAAATAAACATTGCTCGAATATGCTCAACCAGGTAAGTAAAAGCACAAAGAACTGAAAGAAATCAGGAGAATGATAAATAACCCAAATGAGATTTCCAACAATGAGATAGAAATAATTTTTAAGGGAACTAAGAAGAAATTCTGAATCTAGAAAATAAAATAACTGAATGGAAAAATTTTATTAGAAGGGTTCATCAGCAGACTCAAATAGACAAAAGAAAGAAAAAGCAAATGTGAAGATAGACTATATGAAATTATTGAGTCTGAGAAAAAAATAGTAATGAGGAATAGTAAGCAGGAAAAGCAACATGACCACACATTTGTTCAGGAAAACGCGATATAGGAAGAGGTAAAATCAATTACATACACTGGGGAGGAAGGAAAGTAAACTCTAGAGTTTCTGTGATTTAAGATAAATTGTTTCCAGCATGTGATCGACTGTTATAACCATAAATTTTCCAATGTAAACCTTCTGGAAACCCCACAAAGGGAACAGCAGATACATAAAGTATAAAGAGAAAAAAATCAAAGCATGTCAGTATAAAAAAAAAAAAGAGCCATTAACTAAGACAAGATAGAAAAAATAAAAAAGAACAAAAGCACTACAAAATAGATAAAAAACAGTTAAGAAAATGGCAATAGGAATAGTAATTCCATAACTATTAATAATCTTTTTTTTTTTTTTGAGACAAAGTCTCACTGTCGTCCTAGGTAGAGTGCCATGGCATTGTAGCTCACAGTAATCCCCTCAAGGGCTCAAGCAGTCCTCTTGGCTCAGCCTCCTGAGTAGCTGTTACTACTGGTGCCTGCCACATCACCTAACTAGTTTCTTTTTTTCTATTTTCAGTGGCAATGGGGTCTTGCTCTTGCTCAGGCTGTTCTCAGATTCCTGGGCTTATGGAATCCACCTGCCTTGGCCTACCAGAGTGCTAGGATTACAGGCAAGAGCCCCTGCTCCTGGCCTTAAGACTCCTTTTAAATAGACTGAATTTTAAATGGACTCAATTCCCAAATGGAAAAAATGGATTAAAAATTAAGATTCATGGGCAGTGCCTGTGGCTCAAAGGAGTGGGGCATTGGCCCCATATACTAGAAGTGGTGGGTTCAAACCCAACCCCGGGCAAAAACTGCAAAAAAAAAAAAACAAAAAAAGAACTCGAGATTCAACTGCTATATACTGACTATAGAAACATTCACTGTAGATTTAGTAATGCAAATTAACTGAAAATGTAAAGATGAAGATATATATTTCATGTAAATGAAAACCCAAAATAACAGAATTGCCTATATTTATATCAGACAAAATCGACTTTAAGTTAAAAATTGCTGCAAGAGACAAAAAAGTTCATTATATAAAAATATAAGGGTCAATTCAACAGTAAGACATAATATATATACATATATATATAGCCAACATTAAGGCCCTCAAAATAGATTAAGTAGCCCTTATTTGAAAAGCTTGGGAAAAGAAATGTTTTACATTATTTTGGGGGTGTGTGTGGGGAATATTCCATATACATATTGAGCGATCTTGGGAATGGATCCAAGTACAAATATAATATTCGCTTATATATATCTCATATATCTAGCCTGGAGTTAATTATATATAATACTTTAATACATTTTCATGAAACAAAGTTTCTGTACATTGCACTATCAGAAAGCAAAGGTGTCACCATGACAGTCACACAATGTGGACAGTCTGTGGCTGTTTGGCCTCACCATCATTTCTGACTCTGAATTTTTAAAGTACCAATAAGCAATTATTTTCTCATACTATTTCACATATAAATGCTTAATAGTTACACACACACACATGCAACTCCTCATTTGAGGTCAGGAAAGGAATTTTTCTACCTGAGGAACTTGTGGTGTCATGTCAGTTCAAAGTTCTGGATTTGAGAATGTTTCAAATTTGGGATTTTGAGATTATGGATGCATAGCTTGTGTATAAGGTAAATTGACAAATCTGATGAGAGAAAATAGAAATATAATAATCATAAGAGGCTTCAATGCTCCATTAATTATAAAGAATAGAACATCTAGAAAGAAAATCAACCAGGAAACAGCAGAAATTAATAACAGTACGGACCAAATGAACCTAAAAGACCACTAAGAACTTTCCAATCAATAGCAACCGAATATCAAGTCTTCTCGAATACACCTAGAACATTCTCTACAATACACTATATATGAGGGCACAAAGTAAATCTTAACAAATTCAAGATTACAATTATTTAAGGTGCCTTTTTTGATTATAAAGGAAAGAAAATAGCAATCAATAAAAGAAAAAAAATTAACAAATACATGAACATCATGCAGCACTGTTCAAAACCTATTGAGTCAGAGAAGAAATCAAAAAGAAAACTGAAGAATCTCTCCATACCAATGAAAATAAATAAAAATATACCTTCCCAACACTTGCAGGATGCAGCAAAAGCCTTACTCAAAGGGAAGTTATAAAAAAAAATGTGTACATTAATAATGAAGAAAGATTCCAAATAAGCAACCTAACTTTATACCTAAGGACCTAGATAAAGAAGAACAAAGAAAACCTAAATGAACAGAAGAAAAAGAGGAGAAATGGATTATAGCACAAATAAATAAAGGAAAGAAAAATAATTATTAAAAAAAAAGTACACTAAAGAGTTGGTGTTTTGAAAAGATAAACAAAATTGACAAATTTTTAGCAAGAATAAAAAAGAAATGAGAAGATTCTTAAAAAAAAAATAGAAATGAAACAGCAAACAAAGCAACTGATCTCATGCAACAGAAAGTATTATAAAAACTGATGCTACCTGCCCCTGCTGACTCCCTTGCAACCTGGCTAAAGCAGAGGTCTGCTGGATGCATGAAGGCTCTCACCCTCAGCCATTACTGGAGCAACAACGGACGAGGCTCGGAGAAGCCTGGCAGTCTGACCAGTGTAAACACCTGCCCGGAGAATGCCACCCTTCCTGAACTCTTGCCAGGCCTTTTATGGTGTTTCAACATTTATAATATAGCATTAGCTGATTTATCATGATTACTTAGGAGTCAAGGAAACTACATCTCCACAGTGAAGTGTGAGTGGTCTTGAGTAAGACGTAAGGAAATAATATATGGCAGAGTGGACAAAGGGTCTGGGTTAGAATTGACTTTTAAAAGGGAACATACGCTAAGTCATGGAAGAAGCCCAAGAGCCCATCGATACATGAATGGATTAATAAACTGTGGTACATGTATACCATGGAATATTATGCAGCCTTAAAGAAAGAGGGTGACTTTTCCTCTTTCATTTTTACATGGATGGAGCT
>CAUYON010165747.1:0-20087 GCA_963573935.1 Arctocebus calabarensis
CAATAATTTATCTTGTTTCCAAGTGTTGGTGTTTGCTTTTAGCTATGATGCCATGGCACTCTACCCCGGGTGAAAAATTGTTACTCTGTCTCCAAAAAAAAAAAAAAAAAAAAAGGAAAAGGAAAAAGAAATAAAATAAAATACTGTGATATTTTTATGAAACTAAAAAATAAACAAAACCAAATATTTAGGAATACCCACTGAAACACAATAAAATAATGATGATGATGAGGGTGATAGAAACTGTAAGGAATAATATAAAAAATTCAGGATAATTGTCATTACTGGGAGTGGAGCCAAAGGGGAAAGGATCAGGGAGAAACATTACCTGGATGTTACAGTATTTGGTATGATAACTTGTCAGGTGCTAGGATCAAGTATGTCTATTTTACTATTATAATTCATAATTTGAGTATTTTTTTTAGTGTGTGTTATTTAATTGTCTTAATTTTTACTGATAAGTAAAAATTTTAATCATGCAAAGGTACAGAATCTGGTAAAATTTACCTATCCCTTGAAACTAGGCTGACCTTATGACTCCTATTGGCCAATGAAATGTGGCAGAAATTATGTTGTACAACTATGACAATAGAACTTAAGATGCCTAGCAGTTAAAATTTTCCTTTGTCAGACCATTGCCTTGTAAGCATATCAGTCTAGCCTACCAGAAGAGGGGAAGTCATGTAGAGGAATCCTAGGTGCTGAAGACAACAGCTGGCACCGGCCAAGTGCCTGCTTTTGTATTGCCCTGACTGCATTTATGCTATAATCGCAGAGTTGAACAGTTGTGACAGAGACTGTGTGGCCCACGCAACTTAAAACTGTTTTCTACTATAGAAAAAGTTTATTGACCTCTGTTTAGCCATTAGGTTTGTTTCTTTGGTTTCTACAGTAATTTATAACCTGTGTACTCAGCTATTTCCCAGGCTGTAACCTTTCCCTTCTCCTGGGTTTCCTAGATCTAACAATATTATCTCTATCACTGTATTTGTTCAAATTAAAACAATAGAAAGCATGAGAGTGTCTCTGCTTCATTACCTTTCATGCTTCCCTATTTAATTTATCAGCAGATCTTATCACATATATATTTTACATCTCTATTGGATACATCTCCTGCATCCAGGTTCTTCATGACCTCATAAATTGTGCCTGGATAGTTATATATTTGTCTCATTTATTCATTATTTATCAATTTATGAATTAAAACCATGATTTTTATTGAATACTGGGCACAAACAAATTAATAATCACAGTCCCTATAATCAACAATAAAGTAGTATAATAAAAATGACACAAGATGGCAAGGGCTCATGGAGATAAACATAATATTATGGAAGCACAGAGGAGGAGCATTGACTACATTCCATCGAACAAGCTAGGGAAGAGTTTTCCAGGTAAGATGATGCCTAAAATCAGATATAAAGGGATGATTAATAACTACCCATAGGATATGTACTGTAAAGGGATTTCTATGTAGACAAGACAACGTAATCAAAGGTGACATGCTGAGAAATAGAATTTATGGTGAAAACTGAAGGATAGGCTCGGCGTCTGTGGCTCAATGGGCTAAGGTGCCAGCCACGTACACCTGAGCTGGTGGGTTTGAATCCAGCCCGGGCCCGCCAAACAACAATGACGGCTGCAACCAAAAAATGGCTGGGCATTGTGGCGGGCAGCTGTAGTCCCAGCTACTTGGGAGGTGGAGGCAAGAGACTCACTTGAGCCCAGGAATTGGAGGTTGCTCACTTGAGCCCAGGAATTGGAGGTTGCTGTGAGTTGTGATGCTGCAGCACTCTATCCAGGTGACAGCTGGAGGCTCTGTCTCAAAAAAAAAAAAGAAAACTGAAGGATATTTCATATGGCTGGAGCAAGGAAGAATGGGTGTGAGGAGGTAGGCATGATTTAAGAGGGATTTTTTTTTCCTGAGGATATACAAACTTTCTGTTTTGTTTTAAATAAATTAATTTTCATATCTACTTTTTGTAAAATCGACTTGAAAGCATTACTGGCATCAAAATATTCATATTGGTTCTTATTGCCTACCTCCCTTCAGAATCAAACTTAGGCCATATTGTAGGAGGTGAGGGGAGAAAACAAAAGAAGGAAAGAAAGAGATAATAGCATGGCTTACTTATATTATTGCTTCTTAACTCCAAATTCACCCTTCACTGTTCTGCTTGTGGTACTGGATCTGAATCTTAACAAACCTTTCTCCCTTGCCAGTAGAGTGTGGTAGAGTAACATCGCAGGAGAAGAACTTGTCAGGATTTAGGTGCAACTATTCTTTTTTTTTTTTTTTTTTTTAGAGACAGAGTCTCACTTTATTGCCCTCAGTAGAGTGCCATGGCATCACACAGCTCACAGCAACCTCCAACTCCTGGGCTTGGGCGATTCTCTTGCCTCAGCCTCCAGAGTAGCTAGGACTACAGGCGCCTGCCACAACACGCGGCTATTTTTCTGTTTTGCAGGTCGGCCAAGGCCAGGTTTGAACCTGACACCTTCAGTATATGGGGCCAGTGCCCTACTTGATGAGCCACAGGTGCTGCCTGGTGCAACTATTCTTAGCTTGCTACTGCAGTGGGCAACAGACAGCAGCAAGTGCACACACATGGCGTCAACCTCTGAGTGTGTCCGTACCAGCCTGCATTTCTCTCTCTCTTCTTGCCTTGGCCTAGTGATGGTGCCCCAGAGCAACCTTGCCAACTTCTCTCCCATCCAGTAGGCTGTAAACACACTTTCTGCAATGAACGCTGAATCTCAGCTTTTCCTTTTTCAACTTGACTTCTACCTCAGGCCTTTGATATTCTTTCATATTCACTTTCATTTCTTTTTAGTAGTTAATTTACCGTGACTAGATAAAATTTCTCTTCTAATACTTTACCTATTCAAATTACCTTGTAGTTCTTTCTCCTGACTGGGCTCTGAGTAGTCCAATTAAACAATCAAGATATTTTTATGATGTATCTTTATCAAGAATAAAATCTTTAGAATATCAAAAAAAGGAAAAAAATTGAAGTATTTGAACATATAAAGGGTTGTTCACCTAATAATATTGATACATGTTATTGTCTACATCTTTCACTCTTGTCTTTTACAAATATTTGCTAAGAATGATATTTAAGCTTGGAAGCAGGGTATTGGGCCTATGTTGATATTTTCTGAATTAAAATGTATTAAGAGTGGGAATGTGATACTTCCATGTTCATTAATGATAGTAAAAGAAGAAACAGAATCTCCCTCTTTAAATAATTAAAAAATAGATAACTTATACAAAAAGGCAATTTTTTTTTTTTTTGCAGTTTTAGGCTGGGACTTGGTTTGAACCTGCCACTTCTGGTATATGGGGCTGGCACTCAAAGTCTGAGCAACAGGCGGCACCCCATAGAAAGGCAATCTTTTAGAAGAGGAAATAAAGGAGTGGAATCATAGAATCACCCTACTTCATTGCCTGGAGTGGTTTCTAGGCCACAGTACAAGTATTGCCACAAGTCGGCCCCATATGGAGCCTTCTAACACACAGGATATTGAATAGAGCCCTCAGAAGGGTATTGCCTTAGTTGTGGGGAAAAATCAGCACTAACATAAACACTGTTTGGGAACACTTAGCAAAGCTTAAAAGTAAGTCTTGAAAAGATGAAACTATTTTCTAGTAACTTGTGTCTCTGGAGGTGGGGTGGGGAATCTCCCAAAAAACAATATTGAAAGAATTATCAGAAGAAAACAAAATCCAATATCCAACAACATAAGATTTACAATGTCTGGAATCCTATGAAAAAATTAACAAGCATGCAAAAATTCAGGAAGTCATAGGCTGCACAGAGGGGAAAAATAAGTCAATACAGATACAGAATAACAGACATTTATAGCACAGGTGGGTGTTATGAAGAAGCATATTACATTATTCATTGTATTAATAAATGAAGTCAGACATTTTTTAGAAAAAGTAGGTCTGAGTTTGTTGATTGAGTTTACTGTTAGGATTGGTTTTGCCAATTCATTTCTGTGGTGTCATTTTTCAAAAATGAACCAATGGGTACAATATAATTATACCCATTATGTTTCCACTAAGGGGTACTGTACTTGACTTAACAGACTCAAAAGCAGTAGGAAGACCCTAAATATCATTAATATCAATACATATTTGCCAACACTACACATGTATATCATATTGTATTGTATATATGTATATATATTGTATTGGTTCTTATTTCCTGCCTCCCTTCAGAATCAAACTTAGACCACATTTCAGTTGGTGGGGGAGAAAACAAAAGAAGGAAAGAAAAAGACAAAGCATGACTTAATTAGATTATTGCTTCTTAACTCTAAATTCACCCCTCAATAGAATTTTTAAAAATATAATATGATATACGTATGTAGTGTTGGCAAATATGTATTTATCTTAATAATATTTAGAGTAGTCCTACTGCTTTTGAGTGTGTTGGGTTAAGTACGGGGCCCCTTAGTAGAAACATAATGGGTATAACTATATTGTTTGAAAAGTTTTGGTAAAGACTTTTTGGTAGACTTCCCCACAACTAAGAAATTGAGTGACTGTAATAACTAGGGTAAAAAATAATTTTGATGTCAGATGGTTTTAAAATCTTGGCTTTCAATTAAATTAAGAAAGAAATAATTTAGTTGTCAAATGTTAGATAATTAGAAATTATTTTTGATAATAGATTGGCATGTGACTTTTTATTGCACATTACTGGGAAGTTTCAAAGAATTCAGGGAAAGTGCTTTAATAAAGAGTCTTTCATTCCATTAATTATTCATGTGAATAATGTTTCTTAGGATTTATATCTGTAAAAATGAAAAATAGAACATAATTGGATTTGAATCCTCAGTATTTCTAACAATAAGATAAAAAATAAAATAAACACTATTATAAAACATATTAACTAATGAAGTAAAAGCAGTTCCATCTATCAATATGTACTCCAATAACATTTACCTTTTGTTTTATAATTATAAAAACATTATATGAGTTTGTTCAATTGCTTACTAATGATCATAAAGATAAATAAATCAGAAGAAATTTTTAACACCGAGGCCTTTTGATCACAAGAATAAAAGAAATTGGGGAGGGGCTAAGACAGCTGAGTGGGAGCCACCTCCAACACCAGTCTTCTGGGGAGGACTGAAAACAGGGAGTGGCCACTCAGCTTCTGATTGATCATCTCAGAGCAAGGAGTGGGAATCAACACAGAGGCTACAGGAGGCAACCAAAGTGAGGGAGAGGAAAGAGAAGTGACAGGGACAGTGTCCACACATGGGAGGGACAGAGGACTTCCTCCGTCATTACTGTCTGCGCTGCAGGAGGAGCTCTCCATCACAGCAAGCGCAGGACTGACTGACAGAAGGGGCTGTCAGGAGACTGTGCAGCAGTATTGCTCTAAAGGGAAGGCAGAGTAGGGACCCTCTGGCTTGTGAACCGGACACTGAGGCTGGCAGATGAATGCCACCACCTGTGACCACCACTCACTACAGACTTGGGTGGAGCTGCAATCAGCCTGCCGTGGGCCAGCAAATGTCACTTGCAGATCTGTGTGGCACGGTGTTCAAACTGGAGCTGCTGATGGAACTAGGTGGGGGAAATCAGTCACTCTGCAACTTGCAGACCACCGGTGACAACCGCAGGGGCATAGGGAGACAGGAGACACAGGAGAGCAGCAGTGTTAAATGCCCACGGTGCAGCCAGCCCTCTCCTGCCAGGTCAATCTTCTGGAGAAGTGCTCAGGTGCAATGTCCAGGGACTTGTGCCTCTCATTACTGAGCAGAGGGCAGCTGGGCTCACTGCAAGCCCATCTGTCTTGAGCTGAGAGAAGAGGTTTCAGACTAGAAGGACCAGAACAACAACTCAAGATTGGGTTAAAAAAAAAAAGCTGTTCAACACTCACAAGGGAATATAATAGTTTTCCAGAGTGGACTTGGACCAAAAGGAAATGTCAGAAATGGAATTCAGAGTGTGGATCACAAACAGATGAATGGGGTGTATGAGAAAAGTGAAAAACAACACAAAGAAACAACAATAAAAAAAACTCAGCAAATGAATGAAAAATTCACTAAAGAGATAGATGCCCTCCTCCAGGTGGGGCCCCTAAGTCGGAAGCAGTGTGTGGATACTGCATGGACTGACAGAGGGTGAGGTCAGAGCTGGCCAGGCAGGGGGCAGATGTGGCCAAAAGCAGTGGTCCAGCAAAGGTGAGTTCAAATGGGCCACAATTTTCTCCTGAGGGTGAGGGGCCATGCCCTACCCAAAATCTCTGAAGCAGCTTCTGAGGGCTTCACAGAGCGTGGCTTCCTGGGCCTCAGCCTGACTTACCCCAAGCCTGGCCTTGGGTGGGGCTGGGGGCTGGGTTTCCAGGTAAAGACCCTAAGCCAGAAACAGTGTGCAGATGGCGGGTGAACTGACCGAAAGGATGGGTCAGAGCCAGCCAGGCAGGAAGTAGGAGAGAGTGTCAGTCGTCGTTTTTTTCCTGTGGCCAAGGGGCATTCCCTTTGCCCCTTTTCAATGTTGCCACTGCTGCCCCTCCATCTCAGCCCAGCCGTAGCCATCATGGCCCCTTCTCCTCTATGCCTACTCATGTGGCCTCTCTCAACTGCCCCAGTCCCTATCCTTTCCAATAATGTTGAGCCACAGTGTTCTCAAGTCTCCCCTAAAATGAACTCTGCCTTTCCATTCAAGATCTTTCTTTCTTTTTTAAAATACAGATTAATATGAAGTTACAAATGATTAGGTTGCATTGTTTGCATTTGTTAGGCAAAGTCCCTATTGTAGTTGTGCCTGTCCCTCAGGAAGTGTGTCATGTACCCTCACATTGTGCCCATTAAGTAAGAGCATGCCATTGCTCTTCCTCCTCCCCTCTCCCTGTTCCCCTCCCCCATCAGCCAATTTTAATTAATTGAGTTTTTCTCTTGTGTGGGTCACTAACTTCATGTTAGTATTGAGTACATTGGATACTTGCTTTCCCATTCTTGTGACACTTTACTAAGAATAATCTATTTCAACTCCATCTAGGTTAATACAAAAGATATAAAATTTCCATCTTTTTATGGCTGAATAGTATTCCATGGTATAAATATACCACAGTTTGTTAGCCTGTTTTTGGGTGGAGTCCACATCTTGGTAATTGTAAATTGAGCTGCAATAAATAATCTGCTGCAAATGTCCTCATTATAAAATGATTTTTTCTTCTTCTGGGTACTAGTAAGGGGATTGCAGGACCAAAACACTTTCATGTTGTTGGTGGGACTGAAAACTAATACTCTTTGGAAAGAAGTATGAAGGATTGGTTTGGTGCCTGTGGCTCAACGGGCTAAGGCACCAGCCACGTACACCTGAGCTGGTGGGTTCGAATCCAGCCCTGACCCGCCAAACAACAACAAGGGCTGCAACCCCAAAATGGCCAGGCATTGTGGTGGATGCCTGTAGTCCCAGCTACTTGGGAGGCAGAGGCAGGAAACTCGCTTGAGCCCAGGAGTTGGAGGTAGCTGTGAGCTGTGATGCCACAGCACTCTATCCAGGGTGACAACTTGAGGCTCTGTCTCAAAAAAAAAAAAAAAAAAAAGAAGTATGAAGGATCCTCAAAGAACTCAATATAGACATTGTAAGATCTTTCTTTATGCATGTAAACTTCTGGTAGTTCTGTTTCACTGGCCATCCAGACTTTGCAAGGTCACATGGCTTGTTGAGAATTTGGAATGTAGCTAGTCCAAATGAGCATACTAGAAACAAAATAACTCATTAAAACATTTTATATTGATTATATGATGAAAGATATCCTTTGAATTTGTTAAGTCAATTAAAATACAACATTTAAATCAATTTCACCTCTCCTTGTTTTTCTTTTCTTTTTCTTTTTTTTTTTTTGAAACAGAGTCTCATTATGTCACCCTTGGTAGAGTGGGTAGAGTGTGGCATCCGAGCTCACAGCAACTTCCAATTCTTGGGCTTAAGAGATTCTTTTGCCTCAGTCTCCCAAGTAACTGGGACCTCAGGCACCTGCGATAACACTTGGCTATCTTTTTGATGCTCTTAAATGTGACTATTATACAGTTTAAAATGGCATCTATGACTCCAATTTCTATTAAACAATGTTGTCCTACAGTATCATGATACCTTCTCATAGCTGGGTTTAGAGAAGGTATTTATGAGGAGAGTGCCCTTATTTATTCACCCATACATCTACTTATTTAACGTATACTTGTTAGGTTTTATGATAGGAAAACAGACATGGTCATTCTCTTCATGGATTTTCCTATTTAGTGAAGGAAAAAATCATTAATGAAATACTCCACCCATTAGATGTATAATTAGAAGTGGTGTTAAGTACCGAATTTCAGCATTAGATAGTAATCTCCTTATCCAATCTTATCCAAGGGGGATGCCTTCCAAGACCTCCAGTGGATGCCTCACACTGAGGATAGGACTGAACCCATTAGTGTCAATCAGAACACATTTCTGCTAGTGCCTCCCACCACAAATGTAGCACCTTTTCCGTCGTAACTGAATGCTTACATTGCACTGTGGCCATAACTCTTGTAGTTTGAGGAGCAACGGCAAAACTAGCACAAATTTATTTTTCCTTCATAATTTCAAGAACAAAAGATTCTCTTTTTTTACTGTAGATCTTAGCAATATACAACTCTTTTTCTTTCCTTTTTAAGTCAAGAAACATTCATCTTTTCACTCAAAGGAACCACTCTATAGTTTCTTTTTGGCATAACCAAATTGGCCGCATTACTATTTTTGTGCTCTGGGGCCATTATTAAGTAAATTATGGGAACTTAAACACAAGCACTGAAATATTATATCTGACAAAAGAGATGTGGATCTACTGGACAAGGGGGTGATTTCCATTCCAGAGTGGGAGGACAGGAGATTCCATCGTGCTATTCTGAAAGGTACACAATTTAAAATGTATGTGCTGTTTATTACTGGAATTTTCCACTTAATATTTTTGGATAGCAGTTGATTGTGAGTAATGGAAATCTCAGAAATTAAAACTGTGGATAAAGGGAGGGAATAGTGTATGAATTTTAAGAGTCATCCTGAAGGGAACCTGGTGTGGGCTGTGCCTAGTGGGTATACAAAGAAAAGTCTTTCTGAGGGATGGAGCATTTGGCCTCTTATCTGCAGGATGAGTGGGGTTTAATCAGGTCACACTGGGATGGGAAGAAGAGGGAAGGTCTTCTCCAGTGATCCTTTTCAGGGTCTTGCAGCAAGAGTGGCTCATGGCACAAAAAGAGAACAAGTAAGACATCTGGGAAGGAGTTTGGAGATAGAAGTAAAGACCAAATCACAAAGCCTTGAGGAAACAAGTGACTGAAAGGACAGCATGACAGTCATGTCTCTTACAAAGTTAGAGGTAGTGAGCGATTTTTGTTAGAGTAATGGGCTCTGAGAAAGGTCATTTGTTCTTGTTTGTTAACGTTGTTTGCTTCGGATCTTTCCGCACAGCTTTGGAAATGTGCTGGGGAGATGTGCAAGTGTCAGGTCTATTTCTTTTTTTCTTTAGAGCTTAATCGCAGAGTTCTTGTTTGACAAGGTTATTCTGACATACTCATGCCAAAATCAACAAGGTCATGAGGTTAGGAAAGAAGAATACTTTTTGTAATTTCGATGTAAACTTCCCACCTCCCACCCTGAGAGCCAGGCAGGAGTCCAACTGAAAGTACCAAAAATAAATAAATAAATAAGAAGTTTCTTAAGGGGAAAGAGGGGACCATTTTGTGGACATCAGAAAAGCAGAACATTTTTCTATCTTAGCTGTTCTCTTGGTAAATCTTGGTAGATATACATATGGGGGTGTGTGTGTATTGCTACTGTTGTTGCTGTTGTTTCTTTCTTCGGTCTTTCTTTGTTTTAATTTATTTTTTGGTAAGGCAGAGCCTTTACTTGATCACCACTAAATATTAGCTTTGATGCTGAGAATGACTGTGACAATACTTGGGATAGCGTAATTTGAGTTTGAAACGCTGCATAAACGTTATTTCTGTAATGCTTAGTGAGGATCACAGCTGCCCATTCAAATGCTATCTGCATTATTTATGCATTTTTTTCCTTGTTCAAATGGATGAGGAAAGAAAAGTCCCCACAGTGAATGAGAAGCAAGTCATTTCCCATAGCTTTGAACTGTAGTCACTTAAACTACAAATTATTCTGGGAAAAGATCTATAAATAACTATCAAGCTGTAGGAATGGATGGGAAATTAAAGTGAATGCAGAATGTGCTTCTTGTCTTTTTTGGTTTTCAAGTAAACTGCTTTCTGTTTTGTTTATTGGACACCACATGGTTAACTGGTTTAGGATATTACACAACATTAAAGAGATTGACCTATTTTTTGACACACTGTACAGATATTCAAAATATGCTGTAGCATACCTATAGCAAAAATAACTACACATGGGAAGCTTGTTGTTGCAGCTTTTATTTGAGAGAACCAAAATATCAGGAAAACCTTTCCAACTAACATGGAAACAAAACTAGGGGACAGACTAAAATTTTGCAAGTAGAATCAAAGTTCAAAAAGATTAGATTATAACCAAGAATACATAACTGAGAAACTATTTATTAGAAAATAACGATGCTGATTTTGGACTGGAATGGATTATCCAGCTTGTGGAAATGCAAGTTTCTTTTTCCTTTATTTTTCCATCTCTTATTTTCTAATACCAACAGGTTTTTTTGCTTGTCAATAGCTCAATCATCCTTTGCTTATTTTATTTTACATTTTTTGCTCAATTATTATTACTTGTATTATTTTATTTTATTTTTTTATTAGATCATAACTGTGTACATTATTGCTTTTATGGGGTACAATGTGCTGGTTTTATATACAATTTGGAATGTTTACATCAAACTGGTTAACATAGACTTTCCCTCACATATTTAATTGCTGTGTTTAGACATTTATACTGTACTCTGAACATATTAGACATGTACCCTTGCAATATGCACAATAGGTGAGGTCCCACTGGTTACACTTATTTCACTTTTACTCTGGAGAGAAAGCCTAGGAGTTATCAAAGTTAGTATAAAGACAGATAAATCAATCTCATTTAAAGAAGGAAGTTAAAATCTGGTGCCCACTATTCTCCCCATTCTTTTCAGTACATGCAAGGGACAAGTAACTACCTTTAACAGTGACAAATTAACCATACTAAATCCCAAGTTCTAGCCAGAATCTTTCATACACGCCCATCCAAATGTTTCCATGGATTAGCATACAGTTCTGTGTGAGAAGGTTAATTTGAATGTGTAACAAGGAGGTCTTCTACTAGGTCATTTTTTTCTCACTATCTTTTCATTCACATAGGATACTTAAGGACCTATTCAACACTTAAAAAATTTGGTTAAATTCTAAAATCATTATAATTCTGGGTTGGGTGATAAATTTTAAGTTATTCTGGGGATAATTGTATCTTTCATGAAGCAAAAAGCATGGGAAGGCCAGTGGTCCAGATTTCAAGATGTGGGAGACATAAAGGCTGGGTTTTCTTTCTATGGGTCTCCTTCCTAGTGATTAGTGAAACCTGGGATCCTCCCACCACAACTAGGGCCAGGCACTGCCTTTCTGTGTCAGATTATGAGAAACTTGCCTTTATGACTCTTAAACAAGCACAGTTATGATTGATAAAAACAGATATTGTCACAAAACTAGAGTGCCAATTAATAGCAACTCAGGGGCTGAAGTGTTCATGGTAGAGAGTTGCATTACCCTTCATTTCCTCTATTCTCTTCACAAGAATGAGAGAAACTCTCAGACTAGTGAAATCAATCATTGCTTATAATGGCTTGACCTGTGCAGGCTCCTTTCTCTTAGAGAGAAGTCTTGACATTATGTGTGCGATGGTTTTCTTTCCTGGGAGTCAGGTTGATTTCACGTAATTCAACTTAATCAAATTTTATTTGATCTGCTCTAAATTCCAGTCACTAAGCTCAGGGCTGAATATAATTGTGATTACATTAGTCAGGATTAGTCAGGATTTTCCAGAGGAAAAGAACTGCTATAGATAGACAGATAATGTAAGATAGAGAACTGACACACACATACATACATACGCATTTACAAACATATACAGATACATACACTGAGAACTAATGTATACATATATACATACATATATGCACATATCTATATTTATCATCTATTTATCTCTCTTTCTATCTAGAGAATTTAAGGAGTTGGCCCACATGATCACATAGATTAGCAAGTCCAAATTCTGAAGGGTGGGCCAGTAGGCTGGCGACCCAGGGAAAAGGTGCAGTTCCAGACTGAAGGCATTTATTCTGCTACCAGAATTCCCTTTTCCTCTGGAGAGGCGAGTCTTTTTTTTTTTTCTTTTTTTAAGCCCTCAGCTGTGGATAAGGCCCACTCACATTATGAAGGGTAATAAGCTTTACTCAAAGTCTGCTGATTTAAATGTTAATCTCATTAAAAAAATACCTTCACAGTGACATTGAAAATAATATTTAATCAAATATCTTGGTACCATAGCCCAGCCAAGTTGACATATAAAATTCACCACCACAGCAATTAATAGCTAGATGTTGAGAGTTTAGGGGTAAGAGAGATGTCCAATGCAAGAACAACACAGTGTGATAAGCGTTATGATAGGGAGAGGAGAAGCACAGGGTGCCAGGGGACAGACGGAGTTCCTGGAGGGGGTGACATTTAAAGTAATTAGACCTGGGATGAAAGAGAATACAGAGCAATGAGAGATAGAGGGCTTACTAGAGTCAAAAAGAACATGTCCAAAGTTATGAGATAACAGAAAGGTTGGCTTATTCGGAGGAAGGCAAATGCTATTGTTCATTATATTTGGAGGTTGGATACAAAAGATTGGTACGATGAACTAGAGAGATAAACAGGGGCCTAATCATTGCAGGCCCTGAATGCCATAATTAGGAGTTTTCAAGTACCTGTTTCTTGTGGTCGAGACCCCTTCTCCCTCCAAGGAAGGCTAATACATCTTTCCCCTGTTACTTCCACTATCCAGGCCCTCTCTAAGGAATGAGTACTGTCATCTGCCACGATCTCAATTTCAGTTAGCCCAAAATCCAAACACCTATTCACCTGTTAACATCATTCCCTGCATCAATGGGGAACTCGATCAGTTGCAAACTGTAAGTTATAGAGCCACATGAATTCTCCAAAGATTTTAAATATCCAGCAGGAACAAATAAACTGCTATTGAAATGATTTTTTAATGTCCATAATCAGTGTTTTTTTAAATTTAAGATTAATATGAGGGTACAGATGATTAGGTTACATTATTTGTGTTTGTTAGATAGAGTCCAAGATGTAGTTGTGTCCCTCATGCAGGAGGTGTGCCGTGTACCCTCAGGTGGTGCCTGTTAGGCGAGAGCACCCTAATGCCTCTGCCTCCTCCCACCTCCTCCCTACTTGAGTTTAATTGTGCTTTTCTCTTATGTGGATGTGCATTTATTCATCTACTGGCTTCAATACTTCAATGTATTGAGTACATTGGATACTTGCTTTACCATTCTTGTGATCCCTTACTAAGTAGAATGTATGTCAGCTCCATCCAGGTTAATACAAGAGATGTAAAGTCACCATCTTTTTTATTGAAATGATTTTTAGTGCTTACTGTATTGCCTGTTCTAGATAAGTACTTGGTAATTTATGATGTTCATTAAATGAAAAAGGATGAAAAGAGAGTCCCACACATTTAACCTATCAACACTGTTTTTGTGTAGGCTGGAGACTATGCTAAATACTAGAAAATAAAAAAGACAAATAAAGCTTAGTTTTCACTTGGAGGTAACTTAGAATTTTGTAGAAAAACAGCTCAAGTCAGACTAACTCTGGAGAGAAAAGACTGGGGTTTGGAGGCAATTAAACAGATAGTTTAATACTTCTAGCTAGCACCGTGCCCGGCACCAAGTAGGTGTCTGCCAGCTGCTGCTGCTGTTATGAAGATATTACAGATGAAAGCATGAGAAAAATTATTTCTAACAGTGAGGAATATAGGGCGTTTATTCTCTGTGCAGAATGTCAAAGGCTGAATATAATTTCACAAAGTAAAGATTTAGGACATGATCATTCCCAGCTGAACTAACCTGATTAAACAAAAAAAGCAGGATGAGAAAGTTCAAGACAAGGTTTGATCAGGAGGAAGTTCTCAAAGAAGCACTGTTTTCAGGGAAAGTGAAAAGCTCTTTAGGACACAGTGCAAAAGGCCTGGTGAGGAGCACGGAGGATGTGATCCAGAACGTTAGCACATTCGTCTTTTGTCTGAGGTTCTGGTTTTCTAGGACATGACCCTAGCAGTATGTTTTTGATATTTACTCTCACTTTTAA
Organism: Arctocebus calabarensis; assembly: GCA_963573935.1. Taxonomy (NCBI): domain Eukaryota; kingdom Metazoa; phylum Chordata; class Mammalia; order Primates; family Lorisidae; genus Arctocebus; species Arctocebus calabarensis. The sequence goes on from CAUYON010165747.1 coordinate 14,332, forward strand.
GATCAAAAGTGGCATTTTTCAAATGTAAATCCCCTGCTCTTTCTGTAATCTCGGTATAACTTCAAATGTACTTTCCAAAGGCCTATGAACTGACTGGTCTTATTGTCACTTTGGTTAATGCTTCCATTGTCTTAAAGATAATCTAGTTCAAGAAAGAGATCTAACTGAAATGATACAAGTTCACTACTTTTAAAAGAAATTTGTTCATATTCATTTATTCTGACTTCCTCTTTTTTTGGAACTTTTCCAGAGGTATAGCTTGAGAATGCTTAACTATACATACAAGTTCATCATGCGTCTAGTCTTGTGCTAGGTAGCCATTAAGTAGAATACATATTATTCAAGAGAACGTCTTCGTATAGAAAATGAGGAGATGATCATTTTATGTTTTCATGAATCAGATTCCATATTTACAAACTCCAAATTTTGTTTTGTTTAACTTTCCTTGCATGTCTTTCTTTGGATGTAAAAAAGAAAAAGTCCTAACGCTTGGAAGCTTTAACTAATATATGTGATGTTTAAGCCTGTTTATAATGTATATGTGGCATGCTGAACATATGTGTTCTCCAATTTACTAGGTTTCTTTGTCTTTCATCTGCACATAATTGGATTTTAATATGACAAATGTACTAGGAGGCTTTCTATCCTTAAAGATTTCCTGGCTTGAAATATTGAAAGCATCTAAAGTTGTCTGCTTCATATTTCCTCCAAATTAGAGGTAGACCTCTTTCTGGAAGTACCCTTGAGAAGCCTGGAAAGGTTTCCCTTGACACTAAATACTTGAAGACAATCATTAACATTAGTAATGTTACAGAAGTCTGATATACCGTATAGTTCTACCGCAGTAAGGAATTTTTAGTAAACTATTATTTACTCAAAGATGTTCTCTCTCACTCCCCCCATAATTCCACCCTCTGCAATAATTAAATTTAACTTCCTGATTCTATAGACCCTTCTCTTTATGCCTGCTATAATAGAATACCACATACTAGATAATTTATAATGAACATAAATTTTTTTGTGCATGCTTCTGGAAGTTGGGGAGTCCAGGATAGGGGGTTGGCATCTGGTGAGGATCTTCAGACATCATCTCATGATTGGAGGGAAAAGACAGGGCAAGAGAGAAAAGCAAAAAAGACATTCCAGGATAATAGACTCACTCCCATGATAATGGCATTAATCCATTCATGAGGCAGAATCCTCATGGCCTAACAACCTCCCAACACCGCTGCATTGGGGATCAATTCTAACATGCAAACTTTGCGGGGGGAGAGACAATCAAAGGATAGCAATGCCTCATCCCATTTAGTATTTAAAATGTCAGTTCCTTCTATCAAGACCCTTAAAGTCATTAAGGGCTCATCCATTGTTTATTTCATTTTTTTCCTAAGAAAATACATTTTTCTTTTAAGATACTTGAAAAATACAGAAAGGTATTAAATAATCACCCGTAATCCCACTCTCAGCAATAACCAGTGTCATCAGATCTCTGTTATGGTGGATTAATCATGCCTGCTCTGTGACACACTTTCTGCCAAGTTCCCATTAGCTAGGAATGATGGTGCCATTTGTATTGTGTGGATCTTTGCAGCTTTTTGATCTTTACTGTACACTTTCTGACTACCATGTCTGTTTTCTACTTGCCTGGGGTAGTGTGTTGGATTCTATCTCAGATACTTTCACAGGAAAGACTAACTTTCAGTTCGGTTCCTACTAACAACATGATTTTCTACTGGAGAAAACCAAGGATGTCTTCACACTTCATGGTTAATTAATTGTTAAACATGGCCTTGTATGACTCTTTAAGCATTTTGTCTTCACTCTCATGTAGACTGACAGTTTAAATGCAGGATTAATATTTATAACAAAATAGAAGTAATTCTGTACATCAACACATACAGTGTCTAAAAATGCTGCTATAATATCACTGAGTGGTTCTGATGTTGCCACCTACTTCAATTGCTATAGTCACAGATTCCAGGGACCTCATTTACTTCTTCCCTGAAAGAATGATTATAATAGTGGTCAGATATGTTCACAAACTCTCCATCTTGCAGGCACATTTGAAACTCTCCATCTTGCAGGCACATTTTTGAACCTAGGAATTGCCACACAAGTTGCTTTGGCCTACGAAATGTAAACAGATGCTGCTTTCAGGCAGCAGTTTTAAGAACGAGTGCGTGATTTGTCACCTTCTTTTCTGTGATTGCAGAAGCCTGTATTGAAACAGTGGCTGCTCTATCAGTCTGTATTTTGAAGTTAAGCAAACAAAGAGAACCCCCAAATGATCTGCAGTGGGCAAGTAACATAATTGAGAAACATGTTATCTGTTTAAGTTGCTACAACTAGGACTTCTACTTCTTCTTCTTCTTCTTTTTTTTTTTTTTTTTTTTTTGCAGTTTTTGGCCAGGGTTTAAACCTGCCACCTCCAGGCATATGGAGCTGGCACCCTACTCCTTTGAGCCACAGGTGCTGCCCATAACTAGGACTTCTTTTATCACTGAATTGTGACTGAGACCATCCTGGTTGTTAGAACTTTTGTGTTAGAACTGCCTACTGAGATCCCAGAGTGTAGGAGTGGAAAGGATATGTCAAATCCCAGGAGAAAGCTGTTCCTAAGGCTATCTTACTTTATCTCTTGAGGTCATCCGAAAGTCACACATCAGTATGTATGCCAAAATTTAACTTGCTGACACTTAATGTGATTTAACTGCCTGGAAGCAGCAAAAAAAAATCCCCCAAAATATTTAAATACCCTGAAACTGAGGGGGGGGGTGGGCAAGATGGCCGGCTAGAAGCAGCTCCCCAGAGAGGCTCCTGACCAAGGGGAAGGAGAACTCCAGAATTGCCCAACTGAGCTGAAGACTGGGAGCCCAGCTGAGAGAGAAGTGATAACTGCAGGTCACCTCTGCTGAGGTAAGCTGCGACTCCAAGAAAGCAAGCTTCAGGTACAAAATTCATCTCAAAGGAAAAGTATCCATCCCCTCCCCTAAGAAAGCTGTGGTCTTTTTTGCTTTCTATTTCCTTTCTTTCTTTCTCTTCATTTACTCCTGAGGGTTTTCTATAGATGAACAGTGAACTGTGGACCTCTTGTCCCACCCAACGGGAGAGTGCTGTGGGAAGTGGCGATTACTCCCCCGCTGTGACTCTGAACACTCTCTCGCTAGGCAGAAAATTTGAACTAAAGTTTTCCCAAGCATTCTAAACTTCCAGCATGCCCTTCTCCCCTTATCTGACAAACCAGAAGGCTTACCCCTGCTGAGACTGTGGGAGGGAGTTCTTGAACAGCACCTCCACTCTCTGTTTGCTAGACCAAGTGCCTCACCCAGCAAAGGATTCCGGGGACTGCACAGTGCCTCCTTCTCCCCAACAGCCAGCGGTAACCAAGAACCCCACTGTACAACCCTGCCTTAGGCAGCTCTGACTCAGCACCCATGTCCACCCCACTCCAGGGACTCTGGCAGGCGTGAGTGATCCCGCTGCAGGATGAGCAGCCTCAGCACCCAGCCCTGCCCCACTACAGGGACGCCAGCGGGTGTGAGCGACCCCACCATGGGCCATGCCACCTTGGACCCAGACCCGTCTTGCGCCTGCAACACCTGTGAGTGTGAGAGACCCCAATGTGAGCCACTCCACCTCAACACCCAGGCCCACCCCACCCCAGGGACCACAGCAGATGTGAGTGATGCTGTAGTGGGCTGCATCTTCTTGGCATCCAGGACCGCACCCTGCCAGTAACGCTGGTGGCTGTGAGAGACTGAGAAACCCTGTCGCAGGCCGTGCTGCCTTGGCACTCAGCCTTGCTCCACTCCAGGGACGCAGGTGGGCATGAGCAATCCCACCGGGGGCTGCACTGCCTCGGTACCCAGGCCTGCCCTCTGCCAGGGTCTCCGGCGGGAGTGAGCAACCCTTCTGTGGGCCATGCTGCCTTGGTACCCAGGCCCACCCCACTCCAAGGACTCCTGTAAATGCACAGGCCTCCACCACAGGCCACACAGCCAAGACCCCCAAACCTGCCTTGGTCAGTGCTGTCCCAGCCAGGGTCTCTGGTAGCTGCACAACTGGCGTCCTCCCTCGAGTGCCCTCCCTGCTTCCTCACTGGCCCCGTCCATCTGGCCAGGGACTTGGGAAGTCATGTGACCCTGCGCCCTCTCTCCAAGGCCCTCCCTACCTCTCTGCAGAGCCCTCTGCCCTACCAGAGACTGCTGGAGCCATCCACTCTTGTTGCCAAAGCCACTGGGAGCCAGGCATTACCAGAACCATGGACACTGCCCCAGCCCTGCTGCTGGACTGGTGTGTGACACACTCCACTCAAAGCTGCTCCCGCAGCCACAACTTCCTGGCTGGGGCAACCCCAGAGGAGCTACTCTTGGCCACTTCCTATAAATATCTACTAGCAATAGAGTGATCCCACCAGAGTCAAATCTTAGAGAGACACCTCCCCAACTCTGAGGATGGCCAGAGGAGACAGTGAAAAATAATCATGGGTCAGAATCAATGGAAAAACTCTGGCAATATGAATAATCAGAGCAGATCAACTCCTCCAAGGAATGATAAGGCAGATACCACACAAGATCCCATGCATAAACAAATGGCTGAGATAGCAAAAATAAAAATCAGAATCTGGATAGCAAATAAGATCAACAGAATAGAGGAAAATATGCAACTAGAATTTCAGGCAGTAATCCAAAAGATGTCTCAAGAATTCAGAGAATTCAAAGACAAAATGAATAAAGATTTTGACGCATTGAGACAAGAAGTTGCAGCCTTCGAAGAAATGAGAAATAACATTATCCTGAAAGATAGATGGGTCATAGATGAGATTAAGAAGGAAATTACCAAATTTTTGGAAGAAAATGACAATGAAGACATGAATTATCAGATCCTCTGGGATCCTGCAAAGGCAGTCCTAAGAGGGAAATTTATAGCACTGCAAGCCTTCATTAAGAAAACAGAAAGAGAGGAAGTTAACAACATAATGGGACATTTTAAGTAACTGGAGAAGGAAGAACATTCTAACCCCAAATCAAGCAGAAGAAAAGAAATAATCAAACTTAGAGCAGAATTAAATGAATCTGAAAATAAAAAGAATTATAGAACAGATCAATAAATCAAAAAGTTGGTTTTTTTAAAAGGTCAATAAAATAGATAAACCTTTGGCTAACCTAACTAGGAAAAATAGAGTAAAGTCTCTCATTTCATCAATCAGAAATGATAAAGATGAAATAACAACAGACACCTCAGAAATTCAAAAAATTCTTAAGGAATATTACAAGAAGCTTTACTCTCAGAAATATGAAAATCTGAAGGAAATTGATCAATACCTGGAAGCACGCCACCTAGCAAGACTGAGCCAGAACGAAGTAGAAATCTTGAACTGGCCTATATCAAATTCTGAAATAGTATCAACTATACAAAATCTCCCTAAAAAGAAAAGCTCAGAACCAGATGTCTTCACGTCAGAATTCTACCAAACCTTTAAAGAGGAACTAGTGCGTATATTAGTAAACCTCTTCCAAAAAATACATAAGGAAGGAAAACTACCAAATACATTCTATGAAGCAAACATCACCTTCATCCCTAAATCAGGGAAAGACCCAACAAGGAAAGAAAATTATAGACCAATATCACTAATGAATATTGATGCAAAAATACTCAACAAGATCCTAACAAACAGAATCCAACAACACATCAAACAAATTATACACCATGACCAAGTGGGCTTTATCCCAGGGTCTCAAGGCTGGTTCAATATA
>CAUYON010165751.1:0-17342 GCA_963573935.1 Arctocebus calabarensis
CTTCCATTCTTGAGATACTTTGCTAGGAAGAATATGTGCCAACTCCATCCATGTAAACATGAAAGAGGTAAAGTCTCCATCTTTCTTTAAGGCTGCGTAATATTCCATGGTATACATGTACCACAATTTATTAATCCATTCTTGGATCGATGTTTTTTGTTTTTTTGAGACAGAGCCTCGCTCTGTCATCTAGGCTAGAGTATGATGGCTTCAGCCTCGCTCAAACTTCTGGACTCAAACGATCCTCCTGCCTCAGCTTACCAAGTAGCTGGGACTACAGGTACCCACCACAACACCCAGCTATTCTTTCTTTCTTTCTTTTTTTCTTTTGGTGCAGGTGTCATTGTTATTTTTTAGCTGGCCCAGCTGGGTTAGAACCCGGTGCTCTACCCACTGAGCTGTGGGTGCCACCCTTATTATTTCTATTTTTAGTAGAGATGGGGTCTCCCTTTACTTAGGCTGGTTTTGAACTCCTGACATCAAGTCATGCTCCCACTTGGCCTCCCAGAGTGAGCTACCAAGCCTGGCCTGAGAGTACAGCTTTGACTACAAAAACTGTTTTTAATTTTTCTTGCTAAGTTTGAGTGATATGGAATAAGAAAACAATTGTTTAACTTTTAATGTTAGTTTCATCCTTTGTGTCATTGAGCCTGGAACAATGTTTGATACTGGGTAATTAAGATTGACTCTGTAAAAGTATCGTACCCTTCTTTTGCTGTAAAATAATGAGCTGACATAAATGCTCTCCGTGTGTCTTTTCTTATTCATAATTCTGTTATTCTGTGCTCTTACCTTAAGTACCAGAACCATTCACCTCTGATGGAACCTTCTAAATCCTGTTGATGTGATGTGATTCCATGGATCTGGAGAGCAGTAATAACATTGCTAGACTACTATTTATTGGAGGCCTTTTGAGTACCAGGCACTGTACTGAGTGCTTTACATAGTCATTTTTAATTTCAAAATACCTTCACGGGTCACGACCCAAAAAGCCATTGGTTGGTAGGATTCATTGAGGAAAGCTGCTTCAAAATTGTAAAAAAATTGCTGACGCAAAATTGCAAAAATTGCTGACGCAAAAGAAAGAGAATAGAATCAGTCCAACTACTTGGGACTTTTATCTTTTTAGTAATAGATAGCCAGTAAATAATTTAAAGTAGGTAAATGTCATAATCATTTTATTAGGTCATTAAATCTAAAATGTCATATTTTGAATCAAAACTTTATTGTATCTCAAACAAGAAGCAGTGCAATGAATCAAAATATGCGCCAAAACTATTGACACAGTTTTGCCAAGTAGCATTTTTACTCCACAAGTAAAGAAGCCTAGAGAATGAGTGGCAATGAAATTGTGAAAGGCATTTTCTACAGCTTTCTGAGAATATTTTACCTTGCAAGTAGTGGTCCAAAACCTGGAAGAAGTGGGGGTTGGTTCAAAGAAAGCCTGTTGAATATGGTGGATAATAGAGATTTTCCAGGCTCGGCGCCTATGGCTCAACCAGCTAAGGCGCCAGCCACGTACACCTGAGCTGGTGGGTTCGAATCCAACCTGGGCCCACCAAACAACAATGATGGCTGCAACCTAAAAAAAAATGGCTGGGCATTGTGGCGGGCGCCTGTAGTCCCAGCTACTTGGGAAGCAGAGGCAGGAGACTTGCTTGAGTCCAGGAATTGGAGGTTGCTGTGAGCTGTGATGCCACGGCACTCTATCCAGGGTGACAGCTTGAGGCTCTGTCTCAAAAAAAAAAAAAAAAAAGAGAGAGTTTCAAGTTCAGTTTCTTTAGTTTGAGCAGTGATGTTTGTGTACCTTATGGTTGAACATTGTCTTGTAAGAGGATTAGCTGTCTCTATTGGCCAGTCTCAGCTGCTTAATCTCAAGCATTCTCATCATGTTGTCCAGTTCTTTGCAGTAGACATCCACTATAATCAACTGACCAGGTTTCCTGAAGTTGCAGTGGATAAGACCACTGCTAAGCCACCACACAGACACCATCAGCTTTTTATTGATGAATATTCAATTTTGGACTATGTTTTTTATATTTATCCGGCCATTGTGTAATTTTCATCACACATACCAACACAGTGTGGAATGGCTCACTTTTATGTCATGACAGCAAAGAAAGGCAAGCTTTATGATGATTTCTCTTCTGACACTCTTTTAATACATGCAGAACGCATCTATGCAGCTTTGTTACCTTGCCAATTTGTTTCAAATGGTCCGATATTGTTAGAATAGTAACATCAAACCTTGTGGCTAATTCATGCATAGGTTGAGATAGACTAACTTCCACTACAGCTTTCAGCTCATCATTATCCACCTTCATCTCAGATCACCCACAGGGATCATTTTCAAGGTTAAAGTCATCAGAAAGGAACTTCTGCTGAAATCAGCGACGTACTGTGCATTCTTCATTAGCCACATCCTTCCCAAACATTCTTTGATTTAGCTGTCTGCATTGCACTGTTTCCACGATGGAACTCACATCCAAAAATAACATGACTTATCTATGGTTTCACAAAAATTGCTCTTAAAAATTACTTTTGAAAGATAATCACAAACCAAAACATATGTATGAAAAAATGAGGATGTGTACCTTCATAATAAGAAAGGAAAGTGTCAAAAGAAATGCCAGCGATATCAGCTGTAAAACTTGGTACTTAAAGAAATTGGACATTTCATACTTAATAACCTAACAGAACAGTAAGTGTGGCAGCAGTATGTAAGATAAACTAGAAGAAGGCCAGACTAGTATAATATTGATGGCCTGAGCTTTAGTAGTCACAGTAGCAATGGGAAGAAGAAGTTGATACACATATTAAGAAAATAGAACCAACAAGACTTAGTGTAGTATTGTTAAGTTGGAGATTAGAGGAGGCTAATTAGAGATGTAGAGGGTGACTACACAGTATCTGGCCTAGGTGACTGAGTGGAAGTGGTGCTGTTAGCAGACTTAGATAAATAAGAATAAGAAATAATAACTTCGAAAAAAAAAAAAAGAAATAATAACTTCGAAAGGGACTGTGATACATATAGATGGGCATGTTATTTAAAATAACTATAGGCTAGCCTCTGTCTAATAGGCTGTTGAAAGCATAGGGATTTAGATGTCATTAGCATCAAATAGGTGATAGGTAAAGGTTATAGTTGTGTGTGATTTGTTTTTTTTTTACCCAATCTGATTCTTCGTTTTGAAATAGGGGATCTTATAACACACATTTATTTATTTTACTTTATTTTTTGAGACAGAGCCTCAAGCTGTAACCCTGGAGAGAGTGCAATGGCATCACAGCTCACAGCAACCTCCAATTCCTGGGCTCAAGCGAGTCTCTTGCCTCCGCCTCTCAAGTAGCTGGGACTATAGGCACCCGCCACAACACCCGGCCATTTTTTGGTTGCAGCCATCATTGTTATTTGGCGGGCCTGGGCTGGATTCGAACCTGACAGCTCAGGTGTACGTGGCTGGCACCTTAGCCCATTGAGCCACAGGTGCCGAGCCCACACATTTATTTTTGAACCTGAGCTGGTGGGTTCGAATCCAGCCTGGGCCTGCCAAACAACAATGACAGCTGCAACTAAAAAATGGCTGGGTGTTTTGGCCGGCGCCTGTAGTCCCAGCTACTTGGGAGGCGGAAGCAGGAGACTCGCTTGAGCCCAGGAATTGGAGGTTGCTGTGAGCTGTGATGACACAGCACTCTACCGAGGTAACAGCTTGAGGCTCTGTCTCAAAAAAAAAAGAAAGTAATATATTTGGCCATCTTATTCTGTTCTTTCTGTTTTTTATTGCTCCTTGTTTGCTTTGTTGTCTGATTTTTGGTACATGGACAATGTATACTGCCTCTTTGTGTCAGTAACTATCCAAAAAAAACACTGGCAGTAGGATTCTCTGGGGAAAGCTACCTCAAAATTGCCTTCTGCATCCCACAGCAGTATTTAGGGCTACAGAGGAGAGCAGACTAACCCGGCCTGTCTTCTGGAGAGTTTCGTTTAGACCCTGGCTCTGAATGAAGGAAGATGTGAATCATGCCACAGGCATTCTGTTTCCCCGAAGAAAAGTTAGAATAGTATGCACACTGTGGACTGAAGGTTGAATAGGTTTTTCTTAATTCAGCTCTATTTACCTGATAATTTGTTACTAATTATCTACCTGATAATCTTTATTTACAAATTTAGGCCTTAAATTTGGACCATATAAATTTTCACCTTTGTTTTCTTCTTTTTCTGTGTCTTTAGGGATGGTTAGCGAAGGCTAAGGGATTCTACATTGAACGCTACCAGCCAGATAGCATTTTGTACCAGAAAATTCAGTCTGTTTGATTTGTGTTTTGTTGTTCCTTTGTAGGTCAACTTCTAGATCCATGTGGTTATATCAGTCCTGAATCTCCAATTGTACAAGTTGGTTCTAATTTCACTGCAGTTTGTGTGCTGAAGGAAAAATGTATGGATTTTTTTCATGTAAATGCTACTTACATTGTCTGGAAAACAAACCATTTTACCGTTCCTAAGGAGCAATATACGATCATAAATCGCACGGCATCCAGTGTCACCTTTACAAATATAGCTTCATTAAATGTTCAGCTCACTTGCAACATTCTTACATTTGGACAGATCGAGCAGAATGTTTATGGAATCACAGTAATTTCAGGATGTAAGTTTTTTGTCTTATTTCAGTCCTTGTCATAACTATTGAACCACATTTTTTTAATGTCTATTGATCTTTATGAAATGAAGTAATCTATAGACTCAGTGACTTTTGGACATGTTTACTTTTTAAAAATAAGCTTAGAAGTAGAAACTACATTTGCATTGTTAATATACAAAAAGCATAAAGACTAATACAAGTCTCATCTCTTTCCTGAAAGTCAAGCTATTTTCAGTTTTTTTTTGTTTATTTGTTTGTTTTTTTGAGGCAGAGTCTCAAGCTGTCACCCTGGGTAGAGTGCTGTGGATCATAGCTCACAGCTACTCCCAATTCTTGGGCTCAAGCATTCCCTCTTGCCTCAGTTTTTCTATTTTTTTTAGCTGTCCTGCGCCGGATTCAAACCCTCCACCCTAAGTGTATGTGGCCAGTGCCCTGCACTGTTTTCATTTTTCTAGAAAGTATTTGGTGTGATACCCTAAAAGAGTATTGTCAAATTGAAATCTGTGAATATGTTCATCGTAACTTTCAATATCCTTTAATTGCTGAGATCATGCATTTTAAAGCAGCTGCTTACAGAAGGTGAATAAATACTGGAGAAAGTCCTTGTTAAAGGTTAAAGGAAATAAAGTAAACTTTCTGTGATCCAAAAGTGGGGCAGCAAATTTGTGGATCACTCAAACTTTATGGTTTTAGCATTTGCTTTTCTTCTAGCAGAGTTTGGGAAATCAATAAGAAGAGAAATATAAATGAATCATTTTGCTTCTATTTAATTGCCTTTTGATAACATATTATTTTGAAAAATATACTTAATGGAGAGCTCAGTTGGTATTTTTAATGCAGTTATAAATGAAAGTTGATTTTATGTAGAAAGTTAATGTGCAACAAACTAATAACAATTAAGATAGACAATATATGTTACTATCCAAAGGGAAGTTTGAGTTTGAATAGAAAAGAAATTAACTTTTTAGTCACCAGTCTTTCATTATGTCCATACTTTTTGCTTGGGTTTGTTTTTTCTATCTGAATATAGGTGGTAAATGTCTTGGGCAATATATACATTGCATAATATTTGTGGATATAAACTTTTTGAGAATTAATTGCCAATTATTCTCTTTTAGTACCTCCAGAGAAACCTAAAAATTTGAATTGCATTGTGAATGAGGGAAAGAAAATGATGTGTCATTGGGATCCTGGAAGGGAAACATATCTGGAAACAAACTTCACTTTAAAATCAGAATGGTACATTATTTTAAGTTTATTGTTTGTTAGCTTTATTGTTAGTCATTTTTGCTAGAATTTTTTTTTAACAATAATATTATTTTAAACATTTATCTTCATATTTTGCAAGATCTCAATTATACCAAAAGTAAAAGAATTGTATAAATCCCTATGTACTCATCACCCAGCTTCAAACGATGGTCGTAATTTCTAGCCTTTTTCAGTGGAAACAGCTAAGAAATATGTGTAGTTTAAGATAAATTACATCATAAAAAATATGAACTCATTTTTTCCAATTTAAAGTTAGGACCACAGATTTTTACATAATTACATCCATCTAACATCTGTATCTCCTTTCTTCACTAAAAACCCTAGTTTTCTCAATAATACCAATGTAATTATTCATTTGCTTTATCCTACAGGAAACACATTTGCAGAGTAACAGTATAAGTATTAGCACCAATAATATGATTACTAAAAACAATTTTAAGATTGTTTTTCTCTGTGAAGGATGAGAGAATTTTCTGGGGTGATAGAATTTTTTATCACTAATCTGTCATTTTGCATATTATGCTTAAAGAAAGATACTTCTGGTACAATGAAGACTATGTTTCAGAATAGGAGAAAAACCACACAGATCATAAGAAAATAGATAATTTCTGAGAGGGATCAGTGGGAATGAGCATAAAATTCTAAAGTATAATATTCTTAAACTAAAATTTGAAAATAATTTTGTTTCATAAGGTGAAGATCAATTCAGTTTTAAAGAAAGGCAGGTTAGTTTTTAAAAAATTTTATTTGTTTTTAGCGATTAATAATTTATTGCAAAGTTTGCTATAACAGTTTGGGTCTCATTCAACTCTTTTAAGGATCTTTTTCACTCTCATTTTTTCAGATCTGATTTTAATGACTAATTCTTGCATTTTTTTATTAGGGCAACAGAGAAGTTTGCTGACTGTAAAACAAAACATTACACTCCCAGCTCGTGCACTGTGGAGTATTCTCCTGTGTATTTTGTCAACATTGAAGTCTGGGTTGAAGTGGAGAATGCCCTTGGGAAGGTTACATCAGCTCATATCAATTTTGATCCCGTAGATAAAGGTAGTTATAAACATGAATTCAAGAGTGTATTAGACTACAGTAGTAGTTTATAAATTAAAGTGGTTTTTAGATTTTAATTGTTATAGGAACAAACATTTAATTACCTTAGTGATTTTTATAAAGGCATTTTATTAGTAATATTGGCGCCTGTGACTCAACGGGCTAAGGTGCCAGCCACATACACCTGAGCTGGCAGGTTCGAATCCAGCCCAGGCCTTCCAAACAACAATGATGGCTGCAACCAAAAAATGGTCAGGCGTTGTGGTGGGCACCTGTAGTCCCAGCTACTTAGTAGGCAGAGGCAGGAGACTCGCTTGAGCCCAGGAATTGGAGGTTGCTGTGAACTGTGATGCCACGGCACTCTCTCCAGGGTGACAGCTTGAGGCTCTGTCTCAAAAAAAAAAAAAATAATTTGGAAAAAGAAAAATGTTCATAATCCAGGCATACTCAGAGCTATTTTCACTTTGAATGTCATCATCTGGTATTTTTCTACTACTCAAAAGTTTTTATACTATTGTAATCACAATATACATGTTCTGTTTTTCTTCTTTTTAAAAATGTTATGTATCATAAATACATGTCTTTTGATATCTGAACCTGAAAAGATTAATAAGCATAATAAACTGACAAGAAAAACTGAAGTTTTTCTAGAAAACTTTCCATTATGTAGTATAGCATAGCACAGCATTGCTTTCAGAGAAATTAGTTCATTTGATAAGAATAAATGCATATTATAAATTAAAGAGTAAAAGATATATTTGAATTTGCAAATGAAGTTGTAAAAGTAAAACCTAATAAATGTAGGATTTATTTCCTTCCTCAGTGAAGCCGAATCCACCTCATAATTTATCAGTGAGCAACTCAGAGGAACTGTCTAGTATCTTAAAACTGACATGGATCAACCCCAATATTAAGACCGTTATAAGATTGAAATATAACATTCACTATAGGACTGAAGGTGCCTTAACTTGGAATGAGGTAAACTGAAAGTTATTGTTTATTCAAATAGTCTTTCATACTGCCCTCTAATCTAAAAGTCTCGATCACTTTCTGAATGTCTGAAGTTTCTGGTTATATGAAATACTTTTCTTTACACCTCTTCTGGGTCTTTATTTTAAACAAAGGCAAATAGGAAGATATTGAGATAGAAAATACAGCTTTACTATACACAGTAGCCTTTAAGTGAAACTTGGAAGTGATACAGAGGGATAGGAATAACATTTTTGATGGGAGGTGAAAGAAATGCAAGTAATAAGCAAATTAAATAGAGGAGCAAAAATATAGAGACTATAAGGATAAGAGCATGGTTGGCACATCACAGTCTATAGACCAAAATCAGCCTATCGCTTGTTTTCATAAATAAAGTTTTATTAGAACATAGCCAAACTTATTTACATATTGTCTGTATTTTTATCCTGCATTGGAAAAGTTGAGTAGTTGCACTGGAGACTTTCTGGCCCACAAGCCTAAAACCCTAGTAAATATTTTATCTAGCCCTTTATAGAATATCTGTCAACCCCTCAGGTAGGGGAAGGGATTGGTAGGGACCTTGTGAGACTAAAAAGGAAAAGGTCATATACTGAAAGATGATGCTGTCAGCAAAAGAAATACTTGGAGCTTTTTAAAAATCTATCACGGTAGTACTGAGGGACTCTTACTATTCTGTTGTAATTCATTTATCACTAAGAGGTTTTCTTTTCTTGTTTTTGCTTTTGTTACTCTTATCACAGTAATGAGCATATAAGAGATTTGAGTGCATGGTCTTACTCCTAATGTCCTCATTGCACTTATCTAAAGGACTCAGAATACAGTCAGAAAAAGCAGTAAAACAAAACTGGATGAATGCTTCGTGTTTGACAGAGAGGATACATACCTGAAGTTCTTCAAAATATTACTATAATGGTCCCCAAAAAGCAGACAGTTTTGATATTAATATAAATATTAAAGATCCAAAAGAAGCAGACATTTTTGTTTCTTAATTTAATGGTCAAAAAAAAGCAGACATCTTTTTTTGTATTCAGTACTGAATTTTCAGAGTAGTAAAAAGAACCAAAGTTATTTATCTATATTTAATCACCTCTTTGCTTCTGAAAGCTAAGTTTATCTACAATGATAGTTTTTGTTTTTCTTTTCTTTTTTTTTTTTTTGAGACAGAGCCTCAAGCTATCACCCTGGATAGAGTGCTGTGGCATCACAGCTCACTGCAACCTCCAACTCCTGGGCTCAAGGGAGTCTCCTGCCTCCACCTCCCAAGTAGCTGGGCCTACAGGTGCCCGCCACAACACCCAACCATTTTTTCATTGCAGCCATCATTGTTGTTTGGTGGGCCCAGGCTGGATTCGAACCCGCCAGCTCATGTGTATGTGGCTGGCACCTTAGCCCGTTGAGCCACAGGCACCGAGCCAATAGTTTTTGTTTTTCTTGATTGGGCTGGAAATCTTCTTTTGCCTGTCTAGATCTCCAGCCCTATTCCTTACCAAGGCATGCTGACCTTTGTGAATTTCATCTGTGGGTTCTCATTCAACTAGCTTCATTGTTGCTGCCCATATAGCCTATGGCTAGGAGGAGTGAGAGTTATAAGAAATCCTGTATAGCTCAATAATGGAACACTTTGGTGGAAAAGGCATGGAGGGGGATTTAGCTCTCCTAACAACATGAGAGATCACAAGATGAGAGCAGTGGTAAATTGGCAGTCTCTACATTTGTGGTGTTGAGAGGCACGAGATCAGCCTCATATTAGGCTGGAGGAGAAGGCAGTCGAGGAGCATGCGCATTCTATCATGGACCCCCATATTCTGACTCTGTCTCCTCTCCTGCCTGCAGAACGCCAGCACGGCATCTCTCTGCTGAAGATTACCAAGCTCCGCTAAAGACTAAGATCTATCTATTCTAAGAAGACTGCTTTTACTCTCTCTAAGACAGACTCTCTCTCTCCCTCTCTCCCTCTCTCTCTTTCTCCTGCTGAAGTAGATAGCCCTCAGGCACCTAAGAGAAACTGTACCTGAGTAAGGTAATTTAGCAGTCCGCGACTGAAACCTAGTTAAGCTGGGCCCAAGACCTGGGCAGTCTTGGGCCCTGACAAATGGTGTCAAAAGTGACATGTGACACTTTATAGTGAGTTTGGTTAATGAGCAGGAGAGAAAAGGGATAGAAGAGAAATGAGAGTAACATTGTTAATCTACCCTGCTTTCTACCTGAGACTGCTGTGTCTCTCATCTCAGTGTCACTGTTCCTTTCAAGGCAGTCCTCTCTGACTTTCTTTCATTTTCTGGTACCTCCTCCTATCCCTTTAGGCCTAGAAGTATTAATAGCTATAAGCCTAGAGTACGAACTACACTATCTGAGGTTTCCCTATACTCTGTCCATGGTCCCTTTGTTAAGCTCTTTGCATGAATACTAAGTGAAGTGCACCATCTGTTTCCTGCTGAGGTCCTCAGGTTATAGGCTACATGGAAGACAGAAAAGAAAAATAAAAGAAAGAAGGATAATAGATGTTTCCGTACTTCTCAAACCTAGTAACTTTGCAGATTTTTGGCTGCTTTTTTACTCCAGAGATCAAGAAATACTATATTATATTTAATTACATATGAAATATAATTTAATATATTCATCTTGTTTCATTAAATTCATTCCTAAAGTCTAACACAACTTAGGAAAACCCTATTTATTGAGGTTTTTTGTTGGTCAATTTGCTTGATTTCAGATTCCTCCTGAAGATACATCATCTACCAGATCTTCATTCACTGTTCAGGATCTTAAACCTTTTACAAAATATGTGTTTAGGATTCGCTGCATGAAGGAAGATGGTAAGGGGTTCTGGAGCGACTGGAGTGAAGAAGCAAGTGGGACCACATATGAAGATAGTAAGTAAATAAGTGTGTGAAGAAACCATGCTGTTAGAATTCTGGCTGGAAATTGTATCTTGTGTTAATAACACAGACCTCATTGCTTCTTATTTTGTGTTTATTTTATTCAAACTGTAGTATTTATACTTTTAATTTTTAAGGACATCAACATGTAAAAATTAACATGCGTTACTGGTAGAATAAATCTATTTGATACCTAAATAAGGAAAATTATCATGGAATGATGTCTTAGATGCCATCAGAAAACCAATAACTTAACTGTTGATAAATCCAGACTGTTTTAATGAAGGAGTGTGGTTAAGAGATTCTAACTAGAGAATCATAGCCTGAAACATTAAAATCACACTATGTGGTAAAATATATCTTAGACTCTATTAAAAAAAAAATATTGTGGCTCGGCACCTGTGGCTTAAGCAGCTAAGGAGCCAGCCACATACACCTGAGCTGGTGGGTTTGAATCCAGCCTGGGCCCACCAAAAAGCAATGACAGCTGCAACCAAAAAATAGCTGGGCCTTGTGGCGGGCGCCTATAGTCCCAGCTACTTGGGAGGCAGAGGCAGGAGAATCGCTTGAGCCCAGGAGTTGGAGGTTGCTGTGAGCAGTGATGCCACGGCACTCTACCCGGGGTGACAGCTTGAGGCTCTCTCTCAAAAAAAAATGTACTATACCTTTCATTCATTTTTTTTTCTACCAGTACTTGATAAACCCCTAGAAAAAGATTGATCCTGGAATTTGGTTAGTTATTTTCCATTTCCCCCGTAGATAAATTAATGCATATGGTATAAAATAAAAAAGGGTGTACAATCTAGAGAGCCCCTCCACAAAGCAGCTAATGTTACTCATTTCATATGTAGCCATCAAAAAATAATCTTATGGCATATAGATTTTTCTTTTTGAACATTTTCTTATAACCTCACCTTTAGGTCCCAAGAGCAACAGTTTAAGCTTAAAAACCTCCTTTAGCATTCATATCCCTTTACTTTCAGCTCTACTAGAGACTTAGGTCAAAGGCAATAAAATTACCCTCCTCCCCTAAGAGTTTTCTATCACATTCTTATAAATGCCAGGAAAGAAAGAAATCTTCCTGTTACTGGTTCAGAACTACTTAACAGGTTCATTTGTCTTGACAAGGAATTCTTAAACCAGGATTCTTGGGCCCTATAAAGAAAGGTCCATGGATCTGTCCGGGGGAGTTCATAAGATACTTTTACAAAGGTAATATACTGTGGTTAGTGTCATGATCAACATATCACTGCTTAGATTTTATTCGAATTCTTTCTTGTGTTGATACCATGTTTTCAATTTATAAAAATTTTGGAAATTGATACTATACCAATTTTTAAAACCTAATTACAGTGTTTAACACTTTGTTTTATAAAGTGCTCTTTCACATGATTGTTGATTATCATAATGGTACTGTGAATTTGTTTTTATTATTTCTTATCTGAATCATTACTACATAAAGTAATAAACTTATGCCACTTTTACTACATTAATTTATATTCTCATGTATATTTAGGGATTTTAGGCATGCATTTAAATTTCATTTTTTAATTGATTTTTAGCAATAAGTAGTATCAACTGATTTTTATTTTAAAGTTTGTCTTTAAAAAATCAATAGTATAAACTTATTTTCCAAAATGTTTGTAATCATAAGATACAGTATTCAATAGAATAAAAAGGGATTTGGATAAAATCAAGCAGTGTGTATTGATCAATAAGAGGTAATTATAAGTGACCAAAAAAAAGAGAGAGAGAACAGGCAGACCAGGAAGGCTGGAGAAAGGCCTGCCAGTACAGGAGGTTCAAGTAGTAAGTTACGTGCCCGTACAGCACAGCACCCAAACAAGAAAAACATGAAATTATAAGAAAATAAGAAATAGAATGCCTCTTTGGTTATTTATTAGGATACATTTGTACCTTTACATTTTGAGGTTAGAAAAGAGTTCCAATATAATCTAAATCATCAAGCTATTGGGCTTTCTGAGGAAGACCCCGGGGTATCGGGCTGGGATGGGAAAGTGCTGGTATAATGAGTTAGAAACACCATGTAGTTGAAGGACAAGTATGTGAAGAACAAAGTGAGAATAACTTCCAGGATTATATTTTACTGTTAAAACTTAACAGTTTAAGTATTTAAAACAGTATTTTAAAAGTTTATGTCTTTTCTTTAGGACCGTCTAAATCACCAAGCTTCTGGTATAAAATAGATCCATCCCATCATACTCATGGCTATAGATCTGTACAACTTGTGTGGAAGGTAAAAATCACATTTACATTCTTGTACCTTTTACATAAATACATTTGTGTAGAGTATAAGCAGAGGTTTTTTTCTTACAGTTAAAATTTTTATTAATCTTTAATATCAGCAAAGCATTTGATAACTGTTAATAAATAGAAACACAAAACTGTAGCTTTGTGTCAGGTTCATAAACTGCAGATAATAGGTATTTATATGAAAATGTAAGTTTTTCAAGAAGGACTCCGTCTTATACTTTTTGGAATTTTCTAGAGTGCCTCAGAAAATAAGAAAGATTTGAGAGAATCAAAATGTATGGTGATAAATTGATAAATGTATGTGAAAAAATCATATTTTAAAAAAGGTAGAGAGAAGAAAAATACTCAAGCATAAAATAAATTATTTAGGCCCACATGGCCACAGTACAGAATTGTATACAGAACTACAAGCTAACAGAATGGTGATACTTCCCTCCTTTTAGTTGGAGTCATCCTTTTACTCTTCATTCAGTATGTAGTAGTTTTACTTTGGTACCAATTTGAAATGATATTGCCAATCCTTTCTGATTAAATATTTAGAGATTTAGCATAATGGCAGAATTTGTGAACACAAAGAAAAGTTAATTAACTTTAAGATTTGAAGTAAATTTTTAAACTTATTTTATTATAGACATTGCCTCGTTTTGAAGCCAATGGAGAAATCTTGGATTATGAAGTGACTCTAACAAGATGGAAATTACCTTTACAAAATTACATAGTCAACGACACAAAACTGACAGTAAATCTCACAAGTGATCATTATATAGCAACCCTAACAGCAAGAAATCATGTTGGCAGATCAGATATATCGGTTTTAACTATCCCTGCCTGTGACTTTAAAGGTTTGTGTCTGTGAGGTGGAGCCTGACTTATAGATGGAATAAAGGTGGTTAGGTATAAACAGGGTTTCCATAAAAAAACACAAGTAGTCTAAAACTGACTATCTCCTGAGTATTAGGGATGATTACATTTTTAGAAATCATTCAGCAAGCAGATTTCATCAGTATGCATGAAATACTTCTGTCTCTACATTCCTCACTTAGACCCTACTTTATTCATTTAAGCACTTTCTGATTACTTACCTGGCTTTAAAAGTATTTTATTTCAAGATTTTGAGAACTATAAATGCATATGTCTTAAAAATGTTGTCTGTCTATATTTATCTGTTGCTTTCAAAAGACAAGAAATTGCAATTGCAAACTTACATAACACAGTATTTGAAGAATTTGGGAAGGCAAAAATTCAAGTTTAATGGAGCCGTGTCTGTGGCTCAGTGGGTAGGGCGCCAGTCCTATATACTGAGGGTGGTGGGTTCAAACACGCCCCTGGCCAAATTGTAACAAAAAACAGCCAGATGTTCTGGCAGGTGCCTGTAGTCCCAGCTACTCAGGAGGCTAAGGCAAGAGAATCACCTAAGCCCAGGAGTTGGAGGTTGCTGTGAGCTGTAATGCTACAGCACTCTATCCAGGGTGATAAAATGAGACTCTGTCTCTAAAAGAAAAAAAAAATTCAAGTTTAAAAATAAATTTGCTGGGTGCAGTGGTGTGTGCTTGTAGTCCCAGCTACTTGGGAAGCTTGAGGCAGGAGGTTCTCTTGAGTCCATGAGTTCAAGGCCATCCTGGGCAACATAGAGCCCCATCTCTAAAAAAAATTTTTTTTTAAGATTTAAAAATAAACTGATTATCTACTTCCCATAAAGTGCTTTTATGCAAGGAAATGTAGATTTAATATATGCTGTAGAAATTGATAAATTACATGTTTTGAAAATGACTATAAAACATGGAAATTTCAGTTTTTCGAATATTCATTTGTTATATCTGTATTCAAACTTTGTTTTAAAGCTACTCACCCTGTAATGAATCTTAAAGCATTCCCCAAAAATAACATGCTATGGGTAGAATGGACTCCTCCAAGGAAATCTGTAAACAAATACATACTTGAATGGTGCATATTATCGGATAAGTCACCCTGTATTCCAGACTGGCAACAAGAAGATCGTACCGTGCGTCGCACCTACATAAGAGGTATACCTGGCTATGAACACTTAAGTTGTTATCCTTTTTCTAACTCTCTGGACAGATCTTTCTTTTGCATTCTTTTCTGGTTTATAGGTGTTGTGGTCCATTGAAAAGACTTCTGATTTATCATAACTCCACTACTTTTTAGATGTGTGACTCTCAGGAAGTCACACTTAGCCACTCTGAACTATAGGGTCTCTTTATGGATAGAGTGCGCTTAATGCTGTCTTTTCTTATACTCCACTGTTGTTTTATCACCAAAGTAGACTCATAAAACTGTAAAGTGATAGAGAAATATACGGGAGTCGAACATGATTTTTGTACCTAATTTGACTCCTTCATCCTTCAGATGAGAAAATAGTTTCCTAGAGGATCTGGATGACTTGTTTGACTTCTTACAGCCATCAAATTGGGAAAACAGAACTAGAGCTCAGGTTTTGTCATTCAACTGGAAGCACTAACAAAGGACAGAAAGTAATGCCATTATAGACCTCCAAAATGTATCGTTCTGTGTTAAGGTGCTATTTAAGTGTCTGTAAAGTAACGTAACAAGTCTAAAGGGAAAACGAAAACACTCAGTTTGAATGAGCTTTTTTAATAAAGAAGAATGATTATTAGAATTCAGCTGTGAATAACATGATTAATCAAAGAAGAGCCCTAAGCAGAGAGATACCATATCCTGCCATAAGGTTTTTAAGCTTTATTTATGAAATGGGCTATTTGGCCCTTATTAACCTATTATCTAATATACTTTTAATAAGCTTATTTGTATAGTTTATCAGCCTTGTCAAATCAAAAACAAAGTGTGATTGGGGGGGGAGACAGAAATAGTTGGATAATGGAAACTTTTTTTAAAAGCATAGCATAGGCTCTGGAGACATTAAGCTTGGGCCTTGGGCCCTATTATAGCTCAGTAGCTTTGAAATCACCGTTACAGCAAGAATATATTCATTTCTTGATAATAGTGAATCATCAAGAAAATGTAAAAGCACTCTAAGAAGGCAAAAGAGCATATAATTTCATAAATTATAAGGAAAAATAAGTTCTTATTGATGGTATAAACTTCACTAAAACCTTATTTTTTTAAATGGGTAGATAAAATGCTATATAAAAAGAAAAGTTTTGGCTCAGCGCCTGTGGCTCAACAGGCTAAGGCGCCAGCCTCGTACACCTGAGCTGGCGGGTTCGAATCCAGCCCAGGCCTGCCAAACAACAATGACGGCTGCACCCAAAAAATAGCCAGGCATTGTGGCTGGTGCCTGTCGTCCCAGCGACTTGGGAGGCAGAGGCAAGAGACTCACTTGAGCCCAGGAGTTGGAGGTTGCTGTGAACTGTGATGCCACAGCACTCTATCCAGGGTGACAGCTTGAGGCGTTGTCTCAAAAAAAAAAAAAGTTTTACTGATGCATGCTCAAAAATTAACTTACTGTAATAATGTGGAGGGATTATAAATAATGGAAGTATCTGGGATAATTTTTTTAATTATGGGGGAAATAGCACAATTGTTTTTTCTAACTCTAACAAACCAAGCCCACGAGAGCCTTTCCCTATGTTCTTACTAGTGGTATCTTGCTCACTAATCAGTTCTCAGACAGGTAGGTAAGATACATAAAAATTGTTGACTCTTAAATAAGACCCAGAGCAATTTGAGATCATTGTTTTAAATACAGTCATTATTCTTGAGAAAAATATATGTTTTTTATCCACTGTATTGGCACTACCATTATTAAACAGTTGTACCTTAACTAAAGTTGAATTCAGTACACAAAAGGCAATGCTTGTTGCAGTTTTAAAGGAAGGAAAATTAAGTGGTTATGAAATTATAATGTAAAAAATAGGAATTCACTTTTTCATTATGAGTCAAAAAAATGCTTAATTTGCTATTTTTATTTTAGGGGACCTAGCAGAGAGCAAATGCTATTTGATCACAGTTACACCAGTATATGCTGATGGACCAGGAAGCCCTGAATCTATAAAGGCATATCTTAAACAAGCTCGTAAGTCCAAACTCACTTTCTTTGAAAAATGTTAAGAATTTCATACTAACAAAGACATGTCACTTTTTTTTGAGACAGAGTCTCACTTTATCGCCCTGGGTAGAGTGCCGTGGCATCACACTGCTCACAGCAACCTCCAGCTCTTGGGCTTAAGCGATTCTCTTGCCTCAGCCTCCCTAGTAGCTGGGACTACAGGCGCCCACCACAGCACCCGGCTATTTTTTT
>CAUYON010165752.1:0-18764 GCA_963573935.1 Arctocebus calabarensis
GATGCCACAGCTCTCTACTGAGGGCAATAAAGTGAAACTCTGTAAAAGAAAGAAAAGAAAAGGAGGGAGGGAGGGAGGGAGGGAAGGAGGGAAGGAAGGAAGGAAGGAAGGAAGGAAGGAAGGAAGGAAGGAAGGAAGGAAGGAAGGAAGGAAGGAGAGAGAGAAAGGAAGGAAAGGAAAGGAAGCTAGCTTCCTGGTAATTCTCCTGCCCAGCCAGGGTAGAGACCTATTGGCCTATGAGACAAATAAGATCATGACTCTTTTTTTTTTTTTTTTTTTATGGCCAAGGACACCAAGGCACAGAGAGGCTAAGTGAATGCCCTGGGGTCTCGCAGCTAGTGAATAGTGGAGCAAGGACCTGAATGCGGAAAGTCCAGCTTCAAAGATTCATGGAAAAAAAAAAATCAGTTAGGGCAGCGCCAGTGGGTCAGTGAGTAGGGCGCCGGTCCCATATACCGAGGGTGGTGGGTTCAAACTCGGCCCCGGCCAAACTGCATCAAAAAAGAGCCCGATGTTGTGGCAGGTGCCTGTGGTCCCAGCTACTTGGGAGGCTGAGGTAAGAGAATCACCTAAGCCCAGGAGATGGAGGTTGCTGTGAGCTGTGACTCCATGGAACTTTACTGAGGGTGATAAAGTGAGACTCTATCTCTACAAAAAAAAAAAAAAAATCAGTTAGACTTAGTTAATTTCCCCAGTGAAGGAGAGGCTATAAAGCTTAGAGCCAGCTCTGTTCTGAGACAGACACTAAAGGCCCCTGAGGCATGGGATATTTTTAACCTAGAAGCTGGTGATTCTTGCAAACGTCTTGCAGTGACTTGAACACTGAGCAGATTGTTCGGGGGCCAGTGGTCCCTTCCCCTGCTGAGATAGCCCTCTGGAGTTAGGCTTTTCCATCTCCTGGAGTCAGTGGGTCCCAGCAGGCTGCAAGAGAGAGTGGGGGTTGGCTGTATTGAGCACAAATGTTTCCAAGCATATTTCCATAAATAGTGAAGAGGGAGAGGGTCAGTTTGGATGGGCTCAAATTCCTCCAAGACAAGGATTACCTCACCCCACTCAGCCCCTTTGCCCTCTTCTCTGTCTGAATAAGAGCTGGAAGACAAACACGTGTTGGATCTGGATTGCACAGGCAGGCCCTCAGGAGAATGGGTGAACATTGGTCCTCCCTCTTCTTCCTCTCCATGACCCCTAAGAAAGCCACAGAACACTTGCAAATATATACCTCAAACGTTGTCCAGATGTTCTTACACACAGGGCTTTTGGGCCAGATCTTCTTACACACTGGGTTTTTGGGCCAATACGTTAGTACAGCCCCAGGAGTGCCAGTTTACCCCAAAATACAAAACATGCATGGCCTTTCAGCAGGAAATTCCAATTCTACAGAAATTTCCCCTAGAAAGACCCCATGATTGGACGAAGGTGAGGTAACTTCCTAATTCAATTTCCTACTTATAGCATTGCTTATAATTAGGAAAAACTGGAAACAACTCAAATGTCCATCACTAGGGGAATGGTTAACCTTGATAAGTCAAATCCATACTAGAAGGAAGAGAGTTAAGTGATGATGTGGAAAAGGTGTCCACAACATATCTTTTTTTTTTTTTTTGGTAGAGACAGAGTCTCATTTTATCGCCCTCGGTAGAGTGCTGTGCTATCACAGCTCACAGCAACCTCCAACTCCTAGGCTGAGGCAATTCTCTTGCCTCAGCCTCCCAAGTAGCTGGGACCACAGGCGCCTGCCACAACGCCCAGCTATTTTTTTTGTTGTTGTTGTTGCAGTTTGGCTAGGGGCCCCTGACACCCTTGGTATATGAGGCCAGCGCCTTACTGACTGAGCCACAGGTGCCGCCCAACACAAAATATTGTTTATCAGAGAAGAAAAAAGGAAGTAATGGAACTATATGTCCACAAAAACCCAATTTTTGTCTAAAATTATGCTGATATATGAATAGACCATTTTGGAGGAACAATCTCACCCTCTTATGGCTAACTTCTGGGGCGGAGGTAGAACTACAGTGAGGGTCGTTGATTGTTACTGCTTCATATATGTAATATTTGAAATTTATATACATACATGCAGTAATGTTATAGTTAGAAAAAAAGTAGGTTATGAAAAATAATATACAAAAATCATATGGATCCACTTTTTTTTTTTTTTTTTTTAGAGACAGAGTCTCACTTTATCGACCCAACACCCAGCTATTTTTTGTTGCAGTTTGGGTGGGGCCAGGTTTGAACCAGTCACCTTCAGTATATGGGGCCGGTGCCCTACTCACTGAGCCACAGGGGCCGCCCAATATGGATCCACTTTAATTTCGCCAAGTTTATGTGAATCTTAACTCAATCTTTAAAAATAGTCATTGAAACTCAAATTACCCAAAGGAAGATAGGTAACTATGGATCCCTCTGAAGTACGTGATAGGTTTGAGGACAAGGTGTTAAAAAGGCAATTTGATTATTTATTTTATATCCTTCCATAAGTTTTAAATTGTATACAAGGAGCTTATACATATTACCTTTCTATTTACCATAAATGATAGTTTTTCAAAAACTATAAATCATTTCAAAAAGGTACAGAAAAGGCCTGGCACTGTGACTCACACCTGTAATCCTAGCACTCTGGGAGGCTGAGGCGGGTGGAAGTGCTTGAGCTCAGGGGTTGGAGACCAGCCTGAGCAAGAGTGAAACTCCACCTCTATTAAAAATAAAAAAACTGGCTCAGCGCCTGTGGCTAAAGCGACTAAAGCGCCAGCTATGTACTCCTGAGCTGGCGGGGTCAAATCCAACCCTGGCCCGCCAAACAACAATGACGGCTGCAAACAAAAAATGGCCAGGCGTTGTGGCGGGCGCCTGTAGTCCCAGCTACTTGGGAGGCAGAGGCAGGAGACTCGCTTGAGCCCAGGAATTGGAGGTTGCTGTGAGCTGTGATGCCACAGCACTCTACCCAGGGTGACAGCTTGAGGTTCTGTCTCAAAATAAATAAATAATAAAATAAAATAAAAAAATTAGGCTTGGCACCTGTGGCTCAACAGGCTAAGGTGCCAGCCACGTACATCTGAGCTGGCGGGTTTGAATCCAGCCCAGGCCCGCCAAACAACAATGACAGCTGCAACCAAAAAATGGCTGGGCATTGTGGTGGGCACCTGTGGTGGGCATTGTGGTGGGCACCTGTGATCCCAGCTACTTGGGAGGCAGAGGCAAGAGACTCGCTTGAGCCCAGGAATTGGAGGTTGCTGTGAGCTGTGATGTCACAGCACTCTATCCAGGGGACAGCTTGAGGCTCTGTCTCAAAAAAAAAAAAGAAAAACTAGCCAAGCATAGTGGTGCATGCCTATAGTCTCAGCTATTCCAGAGGCTGAGCAAGAAGACTACTCAAGCCCAAGAGCTTGAGCTTACTGTGAGCTATGATCCCATTACACTGTAGCCAGGGTGACAGAGACTTTGTCTCAAAAAAATCAAAGTTTGGAAAATAATAAAGCGGATGCCAGTAAGATTAAACAGATGTTGGGCAGCACCTGTGGCTCAAAGGAGTAGGGCACCGGCCCCATATGCTGCAGGTGGTGGGTTCAAACCCAGCCCCAGCCAAAAACTGCAAAAAAAAAAAAAAAAGATTAAACAGATGTTAACTTCCTGCTATATTTACTTTATTATTATTTTTATTATTTTTTTTGAGACAGAGACTCAAGCTGTCACCCTGTATAGAGTGCTGTGGCATCACAGCTCATAGCAACCTCCAATTCCTAGGCTCAAGCAAGTCTCTTGCCTCCGCCTCCCAAGTTACTGGGACTACAGGCGCCCGCCACAACACCCGGCCATTTTTTGGTTGCAGCCACCATTGTTGTTTGGCAGTCCCCACCTGGATTCGAACCTGCCAGCTCAGGTGTATGTAGCTGGCACCTTAGCCCGTTCAGCCACAGGCGCCGTGCCTATTTTTTATTTTTTTGAGACAGTCTCAAGCTGTCACCCTGGGTTGAGTGCCATGGTGTCACAGATCACAGCAACCTCCAAATCTTGGGCTTAAGTGAGTCTCTTGCCTCAGCCTCCTAAGTAGCTGAGACTACAGGTGCCCGCCACAACACCCAGCTATTTTTTGTTGTTGTTGCAGTTGTCATTGTTGTTTTTTACTTGGCCAGGGCTGGGTTCAACCCGCCTGCTTTGGTGTACGTGGCCGGCACCCTACTCACTGAGCTACAAGTGCTTCCTATGTATACTTTAGTTTTCTTTTTCTCTACTCACTGAGCTACAGCTGCTGCCTATATTTACTTTAGTTTTCTCTTTTTCTACAAAATAAAATGTTACAAATACAAAGTTCCACTTCCTTTCATCTCTTCTCCCTCTTTCTCCAGAAATAATTGCTACACTGAAGCTGAAGTGTATTTTTCCATGAATATTTTTAACTTTCGTTGCATATGTGTCTACTAGACACACACACTCTTAGAGCTTTATAAATATATATGATAAATCTATAAAACTTTAAAAATTTTTATGACTAGTATACTTGGTTTTTTGGCAATTTATCCATATTGCTAAATGTAAATGCTTTTCCATTCATTTTAACTGCTGTATAAATTGTACAAATAACAGATTTTTTCAATTTTTGTACTATTACAAACAATGCTATGATAAGCATTGTCAAAGTATAAGTTTTAAAGCTATGTGTAAAAACATCAGCCTTGTTGCAGGGGAAGTTGCAGGATGACAAAGCTGGTTCAAAAGAGGATGTGAATGTACATTGCTGGGCGTGTGGCACACCCCAGTAAACTCAGCTGCTTGGGAGGGTAATGCAGGAGCATTGCTTGAGCCCAGGACTTTGAATCCAGCCCGGTCAATATAGTGAGATCCCATTTCTAATAAAAAATAAATAATAAATAAGCCAAAATTTCCTCTGATGTCAATGACCCTTAGACAATGTTATAGTTCCTTTCTCACTATTCAGGCTGTGAATTCTTTTTTTCTTTTTTTTTTGAGACAGAGCCTCAAGCTCTCTCTCACCCTGGATAGAATGCTATGGCATCACAGCTCACAGCAACCTCCAGTTCCTGGGCTCAAGCGAGTCTCCTGCCTCCGCCTCCCAAGTAGCTGGGACTACAGGCGCCCGCCACAACACTCGGCCATTTTTTGGTTGCAGCCATCATTGTTGTTTGGCGGGCCCTGGCTGGATTCAAACCTGCCAGCTCAGGTGTACATGGCTGGCGCCTTAGCCCGTTGAGCCACAGGCACCGAGCCAGGCTGTGAATTCTAAACCCTAATAGCTGCACTCAGGAGCTTCTTAGAAATGCAGAATGTGTGCTGGGCACAGTGGCTCATGCCTATAATCCTAGCACTCTGGGAGGCCAAGATGGCAGGATCACTTGAGCCCAGGAGCTCAAGACCAGCCTGAGCAAGAGTGAGACCCTGTCTCTACTAATAACAGAAAAATTAGCCAGGGGTTAGGGGCCGTGTGTGGTTGCTCAGGCCTATAATCCTAGTACTCTGAGAGGCCAAGGCATGTAGATTGCCTGAGCTCAGGAGTTTGAGACCAGCCTGAGCCAGAGTGAGATCTCATCTCTAA
The DNA here is from genome assembly GCA_963573935.1 of Arctocebus calabarensis. Taxonomy (NCBI): domain Eukaryota; kingdom Metazoa; phylum Chordata; class Mammalia; order Primates; family Lorisidae; genus Arctocebus; species Arctocebus calabarensis. Next base: position 5,549 of record CAUYON010165752.1, read on the forward strand.
AAATAGGCATTGTGGAGAGGACCTGTAGTCCAAAGCTACTTGGGTGGCTGAGGCAACAGGATCAATCGCTTGAGCCCACGAGTTTGAGGTTGCTGTAAGCTATGAGGCCAGGGCACTGTACCTGGGCGACAAAGTGAGATTGGCTCAAAAAAAAAAAAAAAAAAGAAAAATTAGCCGAGTGTTGTGACAGATGCCTATAGTCCCAGTTTCTCAGGAGGATGAGGTAGAAGGATTACTTAAAACCAGGAGTTTGAGGTTGCTGTGAACGAGGGTGATGCTATGGCACTCTAGCCAGGGCAACAGAATGAGATCATGTCTCAGAAAAAAAAAAGAAAATAAAAGAAATGCAGAATCTTAGATTGCATCCCTGAATCTGAATCTCTAGGAGTGAGGACCAGCAATCCGTGTCTTAACAAATTCTCAAGGTAGGTTAGGTGCCCGTAGCTCAGTGGTTAGGGTGCCGGCCACGTGCACTGTGGGGCTGGTGGGTTCAAACCTGGCCTCAGCCTGCCAAACAATGACTACAAAAAAAAAAAATAGATGGGCATTGTGTGGGGCGAGGCTGAGGCAAGAGAATCTCTAAGCCCAAGAATTTGAGGTTGCTGTGAGATATGATGCCACAGCATCTACTGAGGGTGACATAGGGAAACTCTGTCTCCAAAAAAAAAAAAAATTCTCAAAGTGATTTTTATACATGCCTACTTTAAAGAGGCATGTTGTAGTTTTTTTTTTTTTGTAAATAAAGTTGTCTAAAACGTTTAATTTATTGGTGTTTTTGAGGAATTAGAAGCATCACCATTGTATTACAATAGAACCATTACTCTTGTAGCTTCATCAACATTAACTGGTTCACTTTCATGATGCCGCTGAGGAATCAATTCTTTCTGCACAGGTTCAAGAGAAAGGCCTTTTGAGAAGTGTGCAAGTTCCTTTTGTATATTTACAAAAGCTCTGTTAACTTTTTCATCATTTGTAATATTTATCTTCTTAAGATTAGTGGTAACTGGTTTTGCTTTGTTTTTAGCCTTAAAATTTTTTTGGCTGGCTATGTGAAATACATTCCTAGACTTCTGCCCTCTTAATTTGTTCTTGGCCATTGTCAGACGTTTGATATCCGTGTGTAACTTCCTAGAGTCCTGGTGATGTCTGTAGTTTGATTTTGAAAGGACATGCATTTCAGTTTTTTTTCTCATTTCCAAATTTTGGACTTTTTTTTTTTTTTGAGACAGAGCCTCAAGCTGTTGCCCTGGCTAGAGTGCTGTTGCATCACAGCTCACAGCAACCTCCAACTCCTGGGCTTAGGAGATTCTCTTGCCTCAGCCTCCCAAGTAGCTGGGACTACAGGCGCCCACCACAACGCCCGGCTATTTTTCTGTTTTGCAGTTTGGCCGAGGCCGGGTTTGAACCCGCTACCTTTGGTATATGGGGCCGGCGCCCCACTTGATGAGCCACAGGTACCGCCCAAATTTTCATTTTATTTATTTATTTATTTATTGTTGCAGTTTGACCAGGGTCGGGTTTGAATCCACCACCCTCAGTATATGGGGCCAGCACCTTTCTCACTGAGACACAGGAACCGCCCCATTTTAAAAAAAACTTTTTTTTGGCTCAGTGCCTGTGGCTCAAGCCGCTAAGGCGCCAGCCCCATACACCTGTGCTGGCGGGTTCAAATCCAGCCCAGGCCTGCTGAACAACAATGACGGTTGCAACTAAAATTTTTTTTTTTGGGGAGACAGAGTCTCACTCTCGCGCACCCTCAGTAGAGTGCTTTGGTGTCACAGCTTACAGGAACCTCAAACTCTTGGGCTTAAGTGATTCTCTTGCCTCAGCCTCCCAAGTAGCTGGAACTATAGACACCCGGCTATTTTTTTGTTGCAGTTGTCACTGTTGCTTTTTTTTTTTTTAGCGCCCGGCTATTTTTTTTGGTTGTAGCCATCATTGTTGTTTGGCGGGCCTGGGCTGGATTCAAACCCACCAGCTTAGGTGCATGTGGCTGGCACCTTAGCCGCTTGAGCCACAGGCACCAAGCCTGGACAATTTTTTCTTATAGCATCTTTGTATGTGTCACCTGGGCACATGTGTGTGAGTTTCTCCAAGTGCCGGTTCATAAACAGGGATGAGATGAAGCAAGTGAGGTATTCACTTTGGCTGTATAGTTTAAGGGAGTGTCAAAAAATCTTAGTAATCAACATAAATAATAATTTGACACATTTTTTACAATAAAAATTAATGCAAAAAATTCATAATGAACAAAATAAAAATCACATAAAGACAGAATCTTTACCCTTGCATAGCCGGTAACCTCATTTTGCTTGGAAATATTTATCTTGATAGGCCAGGCAAAGTGGCTCACGCCATAATGCTAGCACTCTGGGAGGCTGAGGGAGGTGAATTACTTGAGCTCAAAAGTTTGAGACCAACCTGAGGAAGAGTGTGACCCCAACTCTAAAAAATGGTTGGGTGGCTTGGCACCTGTGGCTCAACGGGCTAAGGCGCTAGCCACGTACACCTGAGCTGGCGGGTTTGAATCCAGCCCGGGCCTGCCAAACGACAATGACAGCTGCAACCCAAAAATGGCCAGGTGTTGTGGTGGGTGCCTGTAGTCCCAGCTACCTAGGAGGTGGAGGCAAGAGACTCGCTTGAGCCCAGGAATTGGAGGTTGCTGTGAGCTGTGATGCCACAGTACTCTATCCAGGGTGACAGCTTGAGACTCTGTCTAAAAACAAAAATAGTTGGGTGTTGGGGCAGGCACCTGTAGTGCCAGCTACTCGGGAGGCTGAGGCAAAAGAATCACTTGAGGGAGGCCCCTGTGGCTCAGTGGGTAGGGCGCTGGCCCCATATACCGAGGGTGGTGAGTTCAAACCCAGCCCTGGCCAAACTGCGGCAAAAAATAGCCGGACATTGTGGCGGGCACCTGTGGTCCCAGCTACTCCAGAGGTTGAGGCGGGAGAATCGCCTAAGCCCAAGAGCTGGAGGTTGCTGTGAGCTGTGTGATGCACTCTACTGAGGGCGATAAAGTGAGACTCTGTCTCTACAAAAAAAAAATCACTTGAGCCCAAGAGTGTGATTTTGCTGTGAGCCATGATGCCAGAGCACACTACAGGGGAAGCTATTGTAAGAGCTTGTGTAGGGAGGTGGAATATTTGGTTCTCATTTTACAAAGGGCCCCTTTGACCATTACAAACAGAGATAAGAGTGGATTCAGGGGGTTAAGTTAGTTTATTGCAGGCAAGTGATTGAAATAGGATAGCAAGGCCAGGTGGGGTGGTTCACACCTGTAATCCCAGTGCTTGGGAGGCCAAAGCGAGTGGATTGCCTGAGCTTAGAAGTTCAAGACCGGGCGGCTCCTGTGGCTCAGAGAGTAGGGCGCCGGCCCCATATGCTGAAGGTGGTGGGTTCAAACCCAGCCTCGGCTGAACTAGAAAACAAAAAAATAGCCGGGCATTGTGGCTGGGGCTTGTAGTCCCAGCTACTCCGGAGGCTGAGGCAAGAGAATCACCTAAGCCCAAGAGTTGGAGGTTGCTGTGAGCTGTGTGAAGCCACGGCACTCTACCAAGGGTGATAAAGTGAAACTCTGTCTCTACAAAAAAAAAAAAAAAAAAAAGAAGTTCAAGACCAGCCTGAGCCAGAGCGAGACCCTGTCTCTAAAAAATACCCAGATGTTGTGGTGGGCGCCTGTAGTCGCAGCTACTTGGGAGACTGAGGCAAGAGAATCACTTAAGCTCAAGAGTTTGAGGCTGCTGTGAGCTGTGATGCTCTGGCACTCTACCGAGGGCAATAAAGTGAAACTCTCTGTCTTTAAAAAAAAAAAAATCTTGATTACTGAGTTTGGGGTATCCCCTTAAATTTTTCTCCCATAGTGTGTATCTCACTCATTTCATCTTTGTCCCTGTCCTAAAACTTTAACTGACAGAGCATTTCAAATTCCTCTCCAAAGTGGTTTTGCAAATGTGTACCCCCACAAGCAAAGTGGAAGAGTTCCTCTTCAACTTTATGAGGGGTAAATGGAAGAAAAGTCTGATGTCTGGATAATTGAGGCATCATCTGATTTCCTAATCAATATAAAATTTGCCATGGAAGAGAGTATTCAGCTTCTGTGTCCTCCAGGATTGATTTGAAGATCCAAATTGATCATCTCAGCAAACAGTTGAGGCTGAAAAATGATAGAAGTGCATTTTCAGACCACAGGATTAAGGATATTTACAGCTCCTTGAAATTTCAGCTTCTGGCTCAGCACACATTGGTTCCTCTTGCAGTTTCTATAATCTTGAGGTCTCCAGGATGCACCTTTGAGTATTATCACTGACTCCCTCTATCTCTTTTGCTCAGTTCTGACATACTGGCTTGTCAGAGGACTTTTCTTGACTTCCAGGGGCTGCCAGGCCCTGAACCCACCCTGGCCCTAGGAAAACTATCCTGGTCCAAGAGTAGTATCTTACTCACTCATGACATCTTCATGTCTGCTTCAGTTTTTTGTGGTTTTTTTTTGTTTGTTTGTTTCAGTTTTTGGCCGGGGCTGAGTTTGAACCCACCACCTCCAGCATATGGAGCCAGCGCCCTTCTCCTTTGAGCCACCCCAACATCTTCATGTCTGTTCAGGAAGTTGTTTAGGTGGCTCGGTGCCCACAGATCAGTGAGTAGGGAGCTGGCCACATACACCAAGGCTGGAGGGTTTGAGTCCAACCTGGACCTGCTAAACAACAATGACAACTGCAACCAAAATATAGCTGGGTGTTGTGGCAGGCACCTGTAGTCCCAGCTACTTGGGAGGCTGAGGCAAGAGAATCGCTTACGCCCAAGAGTTTGAGGTTGCTGTGAGCTGTGACTCCATGGCACTCTACCCAGGGCGACATAGTGAGACTCTATCTAAAAAAATAAAGGAAATGGGCTCGGCGCCTGTGGCTCAACGGGCTAAGGCGTCAGCCACGTACACCTGAACTGGCGTGTTCAAATCCAGCCCGGGCCTGCCAAACAACAATGACGGCTGCAACCAAAAAAATGGCCAGGCGTTGTAGCGGGCGCCTATAGTCCCAGCTACTTGGGAGGCGGAGGCAGGAGACTCACCTGAGCCCAGGAATTGGAGGTTGCTGTGAGCTGTGATGCCACAGCACCCTATCCAGGGTGACAGCTTGAGGCTCTGTCTCAAAAAAAAAACAAAAAAAACCATAATAATGGCTTGCCACCTGTGGTTCAAGCGGCTAAGGCGCCAGCCACATACACCTGAGCTGGCCAGTTCGAATCCAGCCTAGGCCCACCAAACAACAATGACGGCTGCAACCAAAAAAATGGCCAGGCGTTGTGGCGGGCGCCTATAGTCCCAGCTCCTTGGGAGGCGGAGGCAGGAGACTCGCTTGAGCCCAGGAACTGGAGGTTGCTGTGAGCTGTGATGCCATGGCATTCTATCCAGGGTGACAGCTTGAGGCTCTGTCTCAAAAATAAATAAATAAATAAAATAAAATAAAGGAATTGGTTTAGGGAAGTGGCTGTGGAAAGCAAGACCTTTTAGTATCCCTTGGTTCCTGTATCAAAGGTTGTTTATTGGGCAGTGACTGTGGTTCAGTGGGTAGGGAGCCGGCCTCATATACTGAGGGTAGAGGGTTTGAACCCGGCCCTGGACAAACTGCAACAAAAAAAATAGCTAGACATTATAGCAGGTGCCTGTGGTCCCAGCTATTTGGGAGGCTGAAGCAAGAGAATCACCTAAGCCCAGGAGTTGGAGGTTGCTGTGAGCTGTGACACTAAAGCACTCTACTAAGGGCAATAAAGTGAGACTCTGTCTCTAAAAAAAATAAAATAAAAAGTTGTTCATCTCATGAGACTACTGATTAACGGAGAAACATGTACTTTTATGGTAGAAAGAAGAGAGAATATTACTGCCTTAACCAACTGCTTAAACTCAGCATCACCAAAGGAGAATGATGCATTTGAGTTGTTCCTAGTATCATATTTCTAGTAGTTTGCTATTACATAAGCTGCTAATTAAAACTGGACATGCCCTTACCATACAACCCAGCAATCACACACTTGGGCATTTATCCCAGAGAATTAAAAAGGTAGGCTCACACAAAAACCTGTACAGGAATTTTCTTAGCAGCTTTATTTATAACAGCAAAATACTAGAAACAGCTCTAATGTCCTTCAGTGGGTAAATGAGGGAACAAACTCTGGTACTTCTGTACATGAAATAATACTACTCAGCAAGATTGATATATGCAATAACCTGAATGGACCTTGAGGACATCATACTTAGTGAAAACAATAAAATGATTTCAAAACGTCACCGGGTAAGGTTGTACACCTGGCGTACAGCTACTTGGGAGGCTGAGGCAGGAGGAGCGTTTGAGTCCAGCAGTTTGAGGTTGTAATTGCTATGATGGTATCTATGAATAGCCATTGAACTTCGGCCTAAGCTATAACACAGGAAGACCCCATCTCTTAAGAAAAAGAAAGTATCATGGCCCGATTCCGCAAGAAGCAGTTAGATCGAGTCTTTGCCCCTTTTCCCTAACAGCAGTTGGGGGTTCTACTCTGAGAGGGAGAAATGATGCAGGACACTTGGCGCCCTGGCTAACTCAGTGGAGCTGGTAGACCAGCCGCCTCCTCCTTGGCGGTGTCCGTGCTGCAGCAGCCAGCTGAAGAACCAGCAGGCTCAATGACTGGCAAGGAAGGGACCTCCAACCCCCACTGGAGGCTCCAATACCAAAAAGGCCGGACAACTGCCGAGGAGACACCTGTGCCTCGGTGTCTCCTTCACTTTGCACTTGGGACTAAATGTGGAACCCCCATTCCCTATGCCTAGGTCAGTTTCATGTGAATTTCCTGGGCCTCAATTCCATGAACGGACTGTCTCCATTCATTGATGCATTCATTCACTTTGCCCCGGAGGGGACTGTGTTCTTTCATTGATACATTCATTCACCTTCCACATAAATAAATTAATTAATTAAAAAAAAAAAAGAAAAGTGGCCAAACCTGGGTAGAGAGTTTAATTTTTTTGGTTCTTAAATTTAATCCTAATTTTACCAGGCATAATAAGCACCCTAAGGGGGAGTTATGTGGGATAGAATAGCCTGCACCCATGGCGATTCATCACAAAAATAAAGCATGAGCAAAATCACACGAGGACCAGGACAAAGGAGGTATGTCTCCCCTTCTTTGCTGTGGTCGAGAAAACGAGGACACAGTTTAAGATAGCCGTCACTAACCCTAAAACAGTGCCAGACCCTTGGGCCCAAGGAGAGCTTGAGACCTGGCACCAGGAATTTTCGTGCAAGGCGTGGAAGCACTGAGCTAGGCCACGCAAGGTTGATGGGAATTGGGAAGTCAAGCCTTGAGAAATGGGTGAATCGCCAGGAATGTAAGCAACCTAGCCCATGATTAGTGAAAACTCGCTCCCATAGGGGTACTTACCGAGTTCAGAGGAGGTGGTGTTGAGTGCTGGTTATGGTGCCTTGATGGATGGACACAGCCGATATGGTGGTGAGTGCTGGGAGTGTGAGAAAAAGATAGGGAGCTCAGGAGAATTCCCTAATTAGATCCCACTTCTAAGACCAGATGAAAGGGGGGCACTCGACTAGCGTAAACCTCAAGGCTTGTAGGAAAGGTCTTTATTGGCGGGGGATGCTGTAGAGCAGCATTAAGGAGGAGGGAAAAGAGGGAGAAAGAAGGGGGAAGAGAGGAGAGGAGGAGAGAGAAGGTAGAGAGAGGAGGAGAGAGACATGAGACACATGGGAGGAGAGAGGGGACGAGAGAGAAGAGAGAGAGAGAGAGAGAAAAGACAAGCTCACCTTATATTGACTCAGTTAGGGGAGGTGCCGGGATGGTAGAACAGCCAATAAGGTATTACTGCTCTGGCGCTAAGAGCCGTAGGGGGCGGGCCATAAGTTTGAATTTTTCAGTGGGGATAGGGAGATGACGTTTTGCAATTATTTGTCAACTTCCATACTCCTTTCCATCCTCAGTCTTCAGGAAAAGTTGAAAAATGTAACAGATCCCTAAAATCTACCTTAACCAAACTTTCACTCAAACTTCACTTAAACTAAATCCCTCTTCTACCCCTGGCACTTCTACGCCTACATTCCCTACCAAGAAAACCCTCCAACCTCTCTTTTTAAGTTGATATTTTTTCTTTATTAATGAGTCGAAAATCATCACTAATAAAGTCCAATCATTCCAAGAAAGCCTCAAAAAAAAAAAAAAAAAGAAAAAGAAAAACCAAATAACCAATGTAAATCAGAGTCATCAAGTTTCTACTCTTAGTTCACTCAAAACCCTCTCTCAATTACACTTCTGCCCTTCCTCACATCTATAATTGTCATCCTTGGGCTGTAACTCCATACGTAACTCATTTTATTCAAACTCAACTCAAAGTTGTCTCAACAGGTAACTACTCAGTTGGTGCTCCAACCTACAACAACAACAAAAAAAACTATTTTTTGTGAATGGACTACACTCTACTCCAGGCCATAAGTCTTTCTTGAACACCACTTCTAAACAACCACTGCCAAAAAGACAGTTTAAAGCAAAAACTTACCTCCTCCCAGCAAAAAAAAGATCATAGTCAACCCTCTAGATGGCCAATTAAAACTATGCACCCCTCTCAGCAGGAAGAAGCTACAGAACAGAGAGCTGGATGTCCCCTATGGCAAGGCCAACTCTCTAATTTTAACATATCAAGAAGGGAGAAATGTTAGGTAATCGCCTCAGAAAAGCCCCTCCTTTCCCAGCACAGGCAGTTGCCTACTAAACATTTCCTTATCTCCCAGTCACAAAACTTACCTCAGCTCCCTGTCCCAATTACTGCTGAAAATTTCAAACTTATGGCCTGCCCCCAACTGGTCTTCTCCCCAGAGCAGTAACTCCTTATTGGCTAGTCTACCACCCCGTCACCTCCCCTAACCAAACCTGTATAAGGTGCGCTTGTCTTTTACTCCCTCTTTTTTTCTCTCTCCTCTCTACTATGTCCCCCCCCACTCTCTTTTTCTCCTCTCTTTCTCTCTCCTCTCCCCCCACCCCTTAGTGCTGCCCTGCAGCATCCCCCGCCAATAAAGACCTTTCGTACAAGCCTTGGTGGTCTGAGATCTCTGCTGGTTAAGTGCTGCCCTTTCACCCAAGGTGGCAGAGCCCTGGGGTGGGACATCAATATTAGGAGAGATGCTTATACTCGCAGCATCCCTGAAATAACATGTGATTGTGTGCCAGCTTTTCAATGATATTTTGTTTTTGTTTTTCTCTATTTGGTTTTGTAACTGTGCTTAGAGTCTGGTTTCTGTCCGCAGGCAGGCGACACCTGTTTGCACATTGCTGCGCGCTATAACCACTTGTCCGTCGTCAGGCTCCTCCTCAGTGCTTTCTGTTCTGTCCATGAAAAGAACCAGGTCAGTTCATGTCTCCTCTCCATGGCAGCCAGCTCCCTCCTGCAGGCTGCCTGACCGGCGAGCAGAGGCTGCCTGACACAGCAGGGTTCCACTCGTGCTGGTCTGCCCTGAGTGTCCCAAGTTTTAGTGGCCCTGGTTTATGCATTCTCCTAGAGAAAGCACCCTTATTCCGTGCACATCACCACATTTGCATATTGAACATTTTCTTGAGATCCTGGGGTAGGCTTTTTTTTTCATAGAGACAGAGTCTCACTCTATTGCCCTTGGTAGAGAGCCGTGAAGTCACAGCTCACAGCAACCTCCAGCTCTTGGGCTTAGGCAATTCTCTTGCCTCAGCCTTCCAAGTAGCTGGGACTACAGGTGCCTGCCACGACGCCTGGCTATTTTTTGATGAAGTTCGGCTGGGGCTGGGTTTGAACCCGCAGCCCTCAGTACATGGGGCTGGTGGCCTACTCGCTGAGCCACAGGCACCGTGCTGGGGTAGGTTTTTTTTGAGACAGAGTCTCACTTGTCGCTCTTGGTAGAGTGCTATCGTGTCATAGTTCACAGCAACCTCAAACTCATATGCTCTAGAGAACCTCTTGTTTCAGCCTCCTGAGTAGCTGGGACTACAGGTGCCTGCCACAACCCCTGGTGAGTTTTTCTATGTTTAGTAGAGACAGGTCTTGCTCTTGCTCAGGCTGGTCTCCAGCTCCTAAGCTCCAGATATCCACCCACCTCAGACTCCCAGAGTGCTGGGATTATAGGCGTGAACCACCATGCCAGCCCAGATCAGTAATTTTTAAAGCTCCCCTGCTGACTTCAACATGCAGCCCAGATTGGAAACTCTGCTGGGGAGCTCCCCCAACACCAATGCGCACAGCTACTTGGCTCTGAAATGAAAGAAACATTCTCCTGCTTTTCAACTGCCCAGAGCAGTTTTCTCTGATCACCTGACAGGGGACAGAATGAATTGTTTTCCTTCTCTTAGATTTGTCTGGTTTCTTTACACAGCTAAGTCTGGAGAATGGCAACATTTGCATTCAAATTTGGCCCACAAAACTGCAGTTGTCTTTATCCTCCTTTCATAGCTGATTATGTGAAAAAGCCCATTTTGTATAAAGAAAGTATGAAAACTTGTATATGGTCTGTATGGTAAAAGATAGAAACCAGCCTTGGCCTGGCGCAGTGGCTCACGCCTGTAATCCCAGCACTCTGGGAGGTTGAGGTGGGTGGATTGCCTGAGCTCAGGAGTTGGAGATCAGACTGAGCCAAAGCAAGATCCTGTCTCCACTGAAAATAGAAAATCTGAGGCAAGAGGATCAATTGAGCCCAAGAGTTGGGGGTTACTGTGAGGTATGACGCCACAGCACTCTACCCAGAGTGACAGCTTGAGACTTTGTCTCAAAAAAAAGAGGGGGGGGCGGCGCCTGTGACTCATCAAGTAGGGTGCCAGCCCCATATACCGAAGGTGGTGGGTTCAAACCCGGCCTCAGCCGAACTGCAAAACAGAAAAATAGCCGGGCATTGTGGCGGGCGCCTGTGATCCCAGCTACTCTGCAGGCTGAGGCAAGAGAATCGCCTAAGCCCAGGAGTTGGAGGTTGCTGTGAGCTGGTTGACGCCATGGCACTCTGTCTCTACAAAAAAAAAAAAAAAAAGAAAGAAAAAGAAAACAGTCTTAACTGGACCCTAATTCTCGGTGTCTTAACCCAAACAAAGAACAGCCTAAGGCAGCAGAGCACTGGGTTTTAATGGCCCCTTCTGATCCACCTGTGCTGGCTGGGGGCTGGGCTGTATCCTTCCAGGATGCATAGAAGTGGCCACCTGCACAGCTTCTCTGGTCAGTGACAGAAAAGTGATACTGGACACCAAGCAGATCTCCGACCTCTGACCTCTCTGGGCAAAGAACAGTTCAGTAGCTCTGGGATAACCGCCCTGCCCACCCCGTCCTCCTGTCTCTGTGAGGCTTCGGTCCCACCATTCTGAACAGCCCCAGCCTAGCATCACTTTGCCCCTGCATTTAGTCCTGTCATGTGATTCCCAGTTCAGAAAGAAATGTGATGTTGGGACAGAGGACGCTTGGCTCCAAGGTTGCTTTCAATGGAACCATGTAACACTTCAGCCAAAGGCCCCAGATCAGTGCAAAGCAAATCTGAGTTTGACTTTGAAGAGCTACCCCTAGGCCAGGGGTGGAGAGCCCCAGGCTGTAGCAGGGGGGCACAGTGGTCTTTCTTCTGGCTTATTTCAGGCTGGAGACACAGCGCTTCACATCGCTGCTGCCCTGAATCACAAGAAGGTGGTTAAAATCTTACTGGAAGCTGGAGCGGATGGGACCATTGTTAATAATGTAAGTTGAGGTTTGGCACCTGTGGCTCAATGGGCTAAGGCGCCAGCCACGTACACTTGAGCTGGCGGTTTTGAATCCATCCCCGGCCCGCCAAACAACAATGACGGCTGCAACCAAAAAATGGCCGGGCGTTGTGGCAGGCACCTGTAGTCCCAGCTACTTGGGAGGCTGAGGCAGGAGACTTGCTTGAGCCCAGGAGTTGGAGGTTGCTGTGAGCTGTGATGCCACGGTACTCTATCCAAGGTGACAGCTTGAGGCTCTGTCACAAAAAAAATAAAAATAAAAAATAAATAATGTAAGTTGAGCTGCAACAATGGTTTCTAAACCCAACCCCACCCTTTCCAGAACAGGACATGTTGTTACTACTTAAGCCTCTGCACCCTCCAAGGGCCTGGCAGCACTCCAGAAGAGCAGGGAACTTCCTCTGCTGAAGCCACAGCTCCTGGGGTCCCCTGGCCCGAGGAGGGGCCAGAGGTTGAGAAGCCCTGGGAGCCACTCTTGGACTCCTCCACTTGTTAACGAAGCTTGTCCACATAAACTGACAAGTGGATGTTACATGAAGTGAGCTCCTGGACCAGAAGTGCACGTCATCCTCAGGAAAATGGCCACGCCAGAAGTGCACGTCATCCTCAGGAAAATGGCCATGCAGCCGTCAGATCAGTCAGTCTCAAAACTAACTCCCTTCTCTTCCAAATCACCCCATTCCCACTCCATCACCTTCCACCCGCCCTTGCTAGATCTAACAGTAGGCACCAGACCAGGCTCCCTTTCTTCCTGAGGCTGCCTTATGGTCTTTGCCTGCCTGAAAGGCTCAGGGGGACTGGGACCCAGTTATGTGGAGTGTCTGGGAGACAGGGCTGCTGAAGCTGGTGGGAGTGCCCTGATCTTGGCCTCTGCACCTGGTCCCCCTTCCTCCTCCTACCTCTTTGGGCATAGTCACCTCTTCCATGATGCCTTGAATACCCTCCCCTTACTTTTGAATTCCACAATCCCACAGCTATCAATTCTTTCTTTCTTTCTTTTCTTTTTTTTGAGACAGTCTCATTTTGCCACCTGGGTAGAATGCCATGGCATCACCCTGGCTCACAGCAACCTCAAGCCCCTGCCTCAGCCTCCAGAATAGCTTGAACTACTGGTGCCCACCACAATGCCCAGGTAGTTTTGCTATTTTTATTAGAGACAGGGTTCACTCTTGCTCAGGCTGGTCTCCAACTCCTGAGCTCAGGGGATCTACATTCTTGGCCTCCCAGAGTTCTAGGATTATGCCCTCCCTGTCTTGTTTATCAATTCTTGGTTTTTAGCTTAACCTCAGCACAGTGTGTTATGAGCATAGCTCTGTAATTTGCTTTTCACAGTCTAGTTCCTGAGAAGCTCTGGCCAGGCACTGCTCTGCCCTGGAGGCATCTTCCCAGGCTCCCCAGGGAAGTGTCATCGTGGGGCTGGATTTCTTAATCCTTTGTGGGGGGGGGGGGGGGGGGGGGGGGGGGGGGGGGGGGGGGGGGGGGGGGGGGG